>APFE030149957.1:792624-863589 GCA_000404065.3 Pinus taeda | reverse complement strand
GCATTCGGGAAGATTGACTGCAGTACAGAAAGTCCTTGGTTCTCATACGATTGCCAAGGTGTATAAGCAATTTTACGGATTGCTTGGTAAACCTTTTTCTTAGAATCTCCAGAGCAATCACTTTTGATCCTTTTCGGACTCCCTAAAAGAAAAGGTGTAAATGAGCGTCTTGTCACTTCGTGCTCATTAAACATTCGAAGGAGATAGAGTCATATTTTCGTCCTTTTCTCGACTCTCGAAACATGAAAAGGTCAAGTTTAGTTCCCGTGTCTTAAAAATTTATTTGGCCACGATAACATTACCTGGTTAGATCTTGTGTGCGTTTAGTTTTGAGTAGGTTTTTATCGTTAGCTTGCTTAGGGTCCTTGTTTGATCATCCTGGCGGATCCATCAACTCCGTCTCCTGTCCCAAGTGACGAAGGGTCTCCATCCTCTATTGCCCCTGAAACCCCGGTTTGTGACGCTCTTCCCATTGTTCTGAGCATCCAACCGTTGAATTCTCGAGCTCTAGAGGACGATTTCTACGAATTCTCTTGGAACCCTGTTTGGGAGCCCTCTGAAGAGGATTTTCCTACCACTCCTGTCGGTGTCCCATCTCCGATGGCTTCTTCCGATATGGGCGACACTTCTCCTGTGTCGAGTGGTCCGTCCGTCATGTCGAGTATAGATACTCCCATTTCGGCGACATCCCCCATCATCTCTACGCCCTACACCGTTACACCTTTAGGTATCACGGTGCCGGCACGCTATAGATCATTGAGGGATGCTATGAACTCTGTAGCTTCCTCTTTCGTTTGGGATCAAAACATCGTCCCTACCACAGGACCGTTTGTTTCCCAAGTCCACCATACTGTTGTTACAGCAGTCCCATCCAACCCGACCGTTTGTGTCGCGGCGTCAACTCCAGTCGTTAGCACCGTCACAGCATCATCTGCTGTCAGTTTTGCTGCAGGCCCATCTCGAGGTCCAGCGCAGATTGGTTCATCGACGCATGCTGCTAGAGTTGTGCTCCCCGCAAGTGGTGCTCCTCCTGCTTCCGATCATATGATGGCAGAGGAGGCATATTTTCAGTACTTGCGTAATGTCCAGAGCCCAGATGGGCAAGGCTCGTATTATGATCCTGAGAATCATTATTTGTTTACCTCCTTGCCTGAAATACCTTATGATGAGGTTTCCGTTCCATTGAACGTGGCTTGGGGTACTAACGGCTATGGTGGCGGCCAGTACCATCAGGGACAAGGACAGCAAGGACCACCCTACCAGGGTCAACAACCCTACTCGCAGCCTAATCATGGGCAGCAGTATGCTGGCCAGAATTACCCAGGTCAACAGGGAGGCCCACAAGGACAACCCAATCAGGGACAACCTTTGGTCTCTAGTGGTCCGGCTTTTACATATCTTGGGAAACCTTCTAGAAACCCGGGACAACCCAACACCCAACAAGGTCAACCAGGTACCCAGCAAGGCTATCCTTCGGGGCAACCTTATGGGAACCAGGGACAACCTTATGGGCAACAAGGTCAACCCGTAAACCAGCAAGGTAACCCTTTTGGGCAAGGAAGCCAGCCTTACGTGCAGCAAGGCTGGCCTACCGCTCAGCAACCCTCTGGTCAACAAGGACAATCCTCGGTTGCGCAAGGGCAGCCCCTCACTCAGCAAGCTCGACCTTCTGGGCGAACGGGGCCGTCTCAGATCCGAGCAAGACAACCTTCTGGCCAGACGGCTCAGCATGCAGGCGGGTACCAATCCCGACCTCCTCTTTCAGGTGGGTATTAATCCCAGCATCCGTATCCAGGTGGGTATCAATCCCAGCCTCCGTGTTCAGGTGGGTACCAATCCCAACCTCCTTACTCAGGTGGGTACCCATCCCAACCTCCGTACTCTAGCGGGTATCAATCCCAGCCTCCGTATTCTGGCGGGTATTAATCCCAGCCTCCATATTCTGGCGGGTATCAATCCCAGCCTCCTTATTCAGGTGGGTATCAGGCCCAAACTCCTTATTCGGGTGGGTACCAATCCCAACCCCAGCATTCAGGTGGGTATCAATCCCAATCTGGTTATCAAATGCTGCCTGGTTCTCAGGCTCAGTATGGATACCAGCAACCCCAGGGGCAAAATCAATATACCCCGTACCAAAATTATCAACAACTTGCTGGCCACTATGGTAACCCATGGGGCGCTGGGGGGCAGAATCAGCAACCCGGTTCTGGGAATAACCCCTACGGTCAAAATCCTTCTAGACAAGGCCCATTTGGGCCTGGCCCATCGGGACAAGGGCAATGGGGGCAACCAGGAACTGGATGGAATTTTGGTTCTACTTCGTATCCGGGACAAATGTCTTTTAATCCACAGCTACCATTTTTAGCAACGTTGGAACTGCCCGATGTGTCAAAGTTGATGAATGATCCCATTTTGCACAACCCACAGTGGCCACCAGTTCCAACCAAAATACCAAGTGACTGTCCCAAATTCGATGGGAAAGCCGGGGAAGACCCTCAAGCTCATGTGATGACGTATCACTTATGGTGTTCGTCATATTCATGGCTCGATGATTCAATCCAGCTTCACCTCTTTCAGAGGACCCTCACTGGTTCAGCAGCTAAATGGTACATTGAGTTAACTCGAGCGTCATTCCAAGATTTTAATTCGTTGGCTATGGAATTTTTGACTCATTTTCAGTTACCCATTCGGTATGAGACGGGGACTCACCTCCTTACATCTCTTAAGCAGGATACTGCTACACATATCTCCGATCATATTCATGAATGGAGAAGGCGTTGCAGGTTGATCAAGTTCTGGATACCTGATCAACTCCTCACCGACTGGTTTACAACTTCCTTTGTCCCCAAGATTGCGCGAGACATCGCCATGGGAACCTGTGTAACTGAAGAGCAAGCAATCGTGCGCGCTCAGTACCTAGACTTAGTTTATTCTCAGTCTGGTACTTTGTATGAGTACTTTCCGGACGCCCCCAGGTCTGGTACATCCAAGGCTCCACCTAAGCCATCTGTGGATGGAGTCATCGGCTCTGTAAACCAGGCCTCTAAAAAATCATCGAACTCTGGGAAGAAAAAGTCAATTGCATCCAACGAAAACACTTCCCAGGGTGTGTTAAATTCTGGTAACACTTCTGAGGTCAATGCCGTTCATTCCACCACGGCGGGTAAGACCTCGAAAGGCAAGAAAAAGGAAAATGGGAAAGGGAAGAATAAATCCGAGCAACCCAAGCAGGAATCCTCTAAACCTCCTACCGAGGAAGGAGCTAAACGCAAACCTAAGTATCCTTGCCTCATTTGTGAGGAAGATCACTACACTAAAGACTGCCCTAGGCAGTCCGAAGTTAGTCGTTTTTTGAAAGGTGCTCTTGGGGTCCCTGCGGTCCTGAAAGAACCCTTTCCCTCTCAGCAAACCCAGATGGTAGCTGCCCCCTCTTCTTCTCCCTTCGGTTCCCAGGTCTTCATGGCTGGAACTATTCCTATTCATGTAACAACTCGAGCTAAGGAGTATCCGTCGTCCGCCAGGAAGGAGCCAGAGGTTCCCTCAAGTGCTCCTCCATCCAGCTCTGGTCCTCTCCATATCGAGAGACTGAGTGTTGAGACGACAATTCGACCCCCTCCCAAAGGGGTACTCAGGAGGTCTTCTTATAACCCAAATGCTCATGCTTCCTAGCACTATAGCATCGTGGAGGACTTAGCGCAGGCTCCATCTACCATGTCCGCCTTAGAGGTCCTTCAGAGCTGCCCCCCCCAGAGGAAGTCCCTGCTATCGACGATCGGTGGCATCGACCCAACGGATTCGGATTTAATCACCTTCGACCTCGAGAGCCATGTTCCTCGACTGCCTCATCAGATAACTTTCCTCATTCAAGTTGTCATCAATTCTAAAACGATCCATCACACAGTCATTGATGAGGGCGCATCAACCTGCATTATGTCTATTGCATGTTGGAAAGCCATTGGGTCTCCGACGTTGAGTCAGTCCCCAACGACCTTGGAAGCATTCGACGAGAGAGAATCTCGACCTTATGGTATCCTTCAACGGCTACCGATTACCTTAGAAGGGAAGACTGTAGAAGTAGAAGTCGAGGTTGTGGACGCGAATCTCACCTATAACCTCCTTCTGGGCCAGAGCTGGACGTACGCTATGCGTGCTGTGGCTTCGTCCCTCTTCCATGTCATTCGTTTCCCCCATCAAGGGAAAATTGTCACGGTCGATCAACTCTCTTTTTTCACTTCCTCTTCTGAGGGAAACGTACCCTTCGTTGAGCATACCTCAGTTCCATTTGAAAGCGTGGGAGCCGGGTTCTTCAAAGAACCCACCCTTATGGGTGTTTTTTCCCTCCCACCTCCCAACTTCGCCTCGATCTCTATGATCTCAGTTCATTCTGATCCTTGGATTCTTCCTTCCATCGACCAGGTAGAACCTTGGGGTGAGGAGATGCCGTTGAGTCCAGCCGAGCTCAACTACATTGAAATTGTCGCTGCATCGGCCTCTCATGATGAACCCACCGTCACGAGTGGGGCTCTCGACTCAGATGATTTCCCCCCTTGGTTAGGAGAATACACCTCCTCGGATCCATTGAAGGAAATATTTCCTTCCGATGAGGCTATTATAGAGATGATGTCCCTGGATGAACGTCCGTGGTTTCCTCTTCACTACCGTTCCTCCTTTCTCCCTACCTTTCGGGAAACATTGTTTTGTCTTGAGCGGTTTGCTCCATGTCTCCCTTCTCAACCCCTTCAGACGCCCATTCAGATTTATCACACATCGTCCGAAGCGAATTTAGGGAACATCACGCAGACTCAACCTATCGACATCTCTGTTAAGGCAGGGATTGTCGAGAATATTTACATAGGAGTGACCTGCACTCCTGAGGAGATTTAGGTGTATATCGCACTTTTTCACGAATTTCGCGATGTCTTTGCATGGTCCTATGAAGAAATGCCCGATATTGATCCATCTATAGTAGTGCACGAGATACCAACATATCTCAGAGCCAAACCTGTTCGCCAGCGTTTGCATCCCATGCATCCCCGTAAGGCGGCAGCCATCAAAGCAGAGGTTGAAAAGCTTCTTAAGGCGGGATTTATCTATCCCATCCCACTGACAGAACGGGTCTCAAATATCGTCCCTGTCGACAAAAAACAGGGCACCATTCGTGTCTGCGTTGATTACCGTGACATTAATAGAGCTTGCCCAAAGGACAACTACCCCACGCCATTTATTGATCAACTCATTGATGAGTGTGCGGGCAGCGAGATATATTCTTTTATGGACGGCTTTTCTGGTTACAACCAGATCAACATTGCTCCGGCAGATCAACACAAGACGGCCTTCATCTGTCCCTGGGGCACCTTTGCTTATAAAAAGCTCCCCTTCGGCCTCAAAAATGCCGGCGCTACTTTTCAGCGTGCGATGTCTTATGCTTTCCATGATATCAGACACATCGTACAACCTTATCTGGATGATCTCCCCGCTCATTCAGCTAAGCGCGCGGACCACCCATCGCACCTTCGTGAAATCTTTCTTCATTGTAGACACTATAATATCCGATTAAATCCACACAAATGTGTCTCCTGCGTCGAATCAGGTCGACTGCTCGGGTTTATCATCTCCCGAGACGGCATCCATCTGGATCCCCTTAAAGTCGAGGCAATCGTGAATCTTCCTCCCCCTGCTACTTTGCGGCAATTACAGAGTTTACAGGGGAAAGCTAATTTTCTAAGACGGTTCATACCAAACTATGCCGAAGTGCCAAAGGGTTTTACCCGGTTACTAAAGCGTGACACCCCATTCCGATGGGATGCCATTCCCGAGGAGTCTTTTGCTCATCTCAAAACCCCCTGGTTTCCGCCCCTTTGTTGCGGCCCCCAAATTACCATCATGATTATACACTCTATTTGGCCGCCGTCGATACCACTATCGGCATGGTTTTGGTTCAGGACAACGATGATGGCATCGAGCATGTCATTTATTATCTTAGTTGCAACTTACTAGATACAGAGACTCGATATGCATATGTCGAGAAGTTGGCTCTCGCCGCAGTCTGCGCTGTCCAACGCTTCCGTCACTACATTCTGTTGCGTACTACTACGGTGATTTCAGATTGTAACCCCATGACCTACATTCTTTCACGACAATTGCTGGGGGGAAAATACTCAAAGTGGATCGTGATCCTCCAAGAGTTCGACTTGGAATTTACTACGGCCAAGTCCAAGAAATCACTCGTTTTTGCTGAACTTTTGTGCTCTTTGCCATCCGCCGCTACTTCCTCGTAGATAGAGGAGTCTATTCCAGATGAAACTCTTTTCCTTATCAGCACCCTCGATCCATGGTATGGGGACATAATTGTCTATTTACAGACGTCCTCCTTCCGCCCCGAGACCTCGAAAGACGCTCGTCGATGGATTCGTCACCAAGCTCAGCCATATCGCATAGTTGGGGACACCCTGTACCGCCTTGGGGTTGATTCGGTGCTTCGTCGATGTCTCACCTTCGAAGAAGCAGAAAGAGTTCTAAATGACTGCCACTCTGGTGCTTGTGGCGGTCACATGTCTGGATATGCCACCGCACAAAAGATCCTCCGTGCTGGCTACTTCTGGCCATCCATTTTCAAGGACTGCATTCTTGCCATTCGTTCTTGTCACGAATGCCAGATTTACCAGCGGAAGATGCGTGCGCCCGCTGCCCCGCTGCACCCCGTGGTGACCGTAGGCCCCTTTGCTAAATGGGGCATCGATTATGTGACATGTAACCCTCGCTCGGCCGGGGGGCATGGTTACATCATCGTTGCTATAGATTACTTTACAAAATGGGCCGAGGCGATGCCCGCATTGTCGGAAGACGGTCATACGACGGCGCAGTTTCTTTTCAACCATGTTATTTCTCGGTTTGGAGTTCCACAAGCCATTATCACTGATCACATAAAACATTTCCAAAATCATATGATGGTCGAGTTGACAACCCAACTTGGACTTAGACATGATAGTTCCTCTCTATACTATCCTCAGGCAAACAGTCAGGTTGAAGCCGTGAAAAAAGTCTTGGTCACGATGCTTTAGAGAACTGTTGGCATGCACAAGTCTAATTGGCATTTGATGTTGTTCTCCGTGTTATGGGCCTACCGGACCTCCGTGAAGGATGCCACCGGTTTCACCCCTTTTCAGCTAGTATATGGACTGGAGGCAACCCTTCCTATTGAGTGTGAGATTCCTTCACTCAAATTAGCCGTCGAGTTACTTCCCGAGACCACTCCCATAGAAGAGCGGCTTCTTTACCTGGAACGACTAGACGAGACATGTCGTCTAGCCTCCCTTGCTATCGAAGCTCAAAAGAAGTGAGTGAAAACTCACTTCGATAACTCTATTAATCCCTGCTCTTTCGTCGAAGGAGACTTGGTACTGCTCTACGATCAGGCTAATGATAAGCTAGGAGCAGGAAAACTCAAGCCAATGTGGCATGGGCCCTACATTGTAAAACGAGTTCTACAAAAAGGCGCCTATGAGCTGATTGATTATGAAGGCAATCCCCTGGACAGGCCCCGCAATGCGCTATATCTTAAGAAATATTACGCCTGAGTCCAGGCACTCTCTCGGTTATTTTTTACATGCATATGATTTTTTACAGTGTGTTTAGTGTGTGTGCGTGTTCATTTGATTTTTGTCTTAGTGTGTTGGCGTGATAGCCACTTATTGTGTCTTTTGTTTCTGAACAGATGTCTGGATCACCTTACATTGGTTTCGCTGATGGTGCTTCCCGCAGTGCTCGCAATCTGTCATCTGCGGCATGGGTGATCTACGATCCTCATGGTGAGTTAGTATATATTCAAGGTGTGTGTCTAGGTTGCACAACAAACAATGCAGCTGAATATAGTGCTGTAATTGAATTATTAGCCGAGGCGATTAACCTTGGAATCCGCTCATTAGTTGTAAACCTAGATTCGCAACTTGTAGTCCACCAGCTCAACGGATGATATTCCGTCAGAGATCATCGTATCTTAAGGTTGTATTTACGTGTTAAGTTATTGGAAAGAAATTTTGATTATATTACTTATCATCACATTCCAAGAAGACTTAATGCTGTAACTGATGCATTGGCTAATTATGTATTAGACAGACATTTGTGAAATATGTAAATTAACAAACATGAGAAGCATAAGATACAATTAAAAACACCTGTTATATATTATATATATATATATATTATATATATAGATATATATATTATATATATATATCGTGTGGTGCACTAAGGCGCTCAAAAAATAAGTGTACATGTCTGAATAAAGTTGGTGTTCTCAGTACATCTGAGACTTATGTCTCTAAAAAACAATAGTGGAAAATAAAACCTAGGCGTCTACTATGGTAGGTTATGCTCTCTGTAGCACGCCACCGCTCGTGCCACCCGCCTCAAAAGGCGGTGCATCCTGGGTTCTACACCCATTGTATGGATCTGTGCAGTTAGGGGGACCTCCTCGATCCCTTGGTAATCTGGGATTCCTACCAGTAAGCCCTCAAGGTTGTGTACCACAGTCTCTGTCAGGTCACCTGCTGCAGGAGCTAAGGCCAAGATCGCAGCGCCTTGCCCCTCCCTCCGTGCCTCCGGGGCTAGGCCAAGGGGTCTCACAGGTCCCACATCTGCACAACATAGCGTTTATTAGGACATGTACATGAAAAAATTCAAAAACATTACAAAAGATAAAAAATCAAAAAGAGATCAAGTGTTTTACCTCCATCATCCCACTGCTCTCCCGCAGGCAGTGGCATGTCTGGATCACCACGGAAGTTGATACCGGCATATGGCCAATCCTCGACAAAGATAACCTGGCGATCTAGCCACTCTCGAAAGAAAACGCCCCAGGACACTGAGCGACCGCCACCTCCACGTGGCATGACTCGGGCCCATTTGGTGGTCCTCGTCTCTCATGGACTGTTAGGCGGATCCACCACCATGGTCTGCAGCTGAAGGGCTGGCACCCGCTCGAACATGAGCGGGAGTAAGAGCGATCCATAGCCAAACTGCTTCAACTCTCCATGTCGGCAGTTACTCAACTGTCTCTTCATGTTGTTTGTCACAGTTGCTGCCCAGTTGAAAACTGTGGGCTCCAAGCACTCGAGAGCTAGCAATAGGTTGGCCTGGCCTCATGGTTGGCCAGACTGCCTGCTGCCCGCATCACCAAAAGGATTATAGTGCGAAGGACTATGTCACCAATACCCACTGATGGAATGCTTGCTTTCCTGCTCCGTGTCTTCTGCGCCTGGGGGCACACTCGGGCCATGAGTTGGTCAAGCATCTCGCTGCTAGGTCGCTACCCCTCCAGGATGGGCATCACACCTCGGCAAGATAATCCAGTCAAAAAATAGATATCCGAGGAGTCAAACTCTATGTCACGGACTCGGATCGTAAATTTCCCATCCACTGGGTTCCAGGCTCTGATCAAGAGCTCTAGGAGGTCTGGCTGAGCCCTCAAGCGTGGAGTGAGAAAGAATTTGAGCAAACCGCATGCCCGCATTGCATTTCGGCATCCGGCATCAGCGAAAGCGGCCATATCTTCATTATCGTGGGCCCTCTCTTGCCACACAAAGGCCATTGTTTCCTGCATGATCACCCAAAAACATTAGGTTGCCAAACATTGAAGATTATCCATTTAAATTTTAAAAAATTGATTTTTACGGCGCCAACGCGACAGTTTCTAAAACAGTCGCGCTGATAATGGCGGCCCTTTGTATTTTTCTCTGGGTCAGTGCAGAAGAACACGGGTTTTCCGCACTAACCCGAAAAGTGGTGTGTGTTGGTAAAATCGGTCAGCACGGACCCAATGGGTGAATCCGCGCTGACCGAGAGTGCACCTACGCTCAAATTTTTTTGGCCAAATGACCAAATCCTATAGTGAAAATGCTTGAAAATAGGCTTGAAATAAAGCGCAGGGCAAGAGGAACCTACCTGGAATTAGCTGTCGGAAGGATGGCGTCCGCACGATGAAGAATTCGCTCCGTCAACTTTGTAGTTCCACAGCGTTCTCCAAAGCTCAAATGGTAAAATGGTGAAAATAATTTTTACCCCCCTATTTATGGTAAAAAGTTCTTAGTTAACTTTATAAAAGTGGGTTTTGTCACCTTTTATCATGCATTTAATCCTGATGTCACTATATTATGCCTTGATGCATGTTTTACTATGTTTTTCGACATATCGAATGGGTTTACACGAGTGGTTTTCTTGTGCAGGGCCTCAGAATCGACAAAGTCACGGCGAATCTATATACACTTGGTCCCCAAAATGTCATCTTTAAGCTCTTTTCCAACACAAAACAAGAAAAGATCTCCGAGCTTCCTTTCAGCTCATCAAAAGGAACAAAAGGTGGTCACTTTTAAAGCTCTTTTTTCGACCGTTTAAATTAATAAAGATTGCCAGGTGTTTGTCGTTTCGCACTCGTCACTGGCTCCAAAATGACGTACTTCTGATCGCTTTTTTACTTTTTCAGGTCAAATTCACTATTTACGAAAAGTACTCCTCGGTCGCAATGACCGGGTGGTTCTTTCGGACATCGTTTTATACTTTTTTGGGCTCGAGAGACACAACTTTACGAAAAAGCACCCCCCTGGAGTTTTCTTTTCAGCTGTCTTTTCAAACTCTCTAAATATGAAAAGACGCCGAGTTCTTCCTTTGTCACACTCATTAAAATTTAATGACATCGGATTCCATCGCATTGACGCTCCTCAAGCACATGATATCCCCGTCAAGCTTGTCATCCAAAAATAACTGGGGTACTCGCCAGAAATGGTGGGGGAAATAAAGGAATCATAATCGTCGTCATTGGCAATATGTCGCTCTTGAACATGGCACTGTTTGCATTCGTGTCTGGGTGGGGACATCTCATCTCATTTCACATTTGCCTCCATGGGTTTGGGTTATCCTATTTCACCATTCATCTGCTCATTGTCCTGTCGTTACGACCTCTGATCACTTGACCTCAAATACTGCCAAATCCGTCATTGTGCGCGCCGATGTGTTCAAGAGAAGTTGGCCTCTGCAAGTATAAACTCCCTCTGATATTTCACACAAAACATATTGTCTCTTTCCATCTCGTGTCGATGATGTGGGAAACGTTATGGCCCACCTTCGATAAAAATCACTTCCTGTTGACTTCAGCTCATTATCTAGGAAAGTGACCTAGAGACTCCCTTCCGGTACCTTGGAGCCTGCATGCCTCAATGGCAGGTTCTTTGTGTTCGACGTGAGGTTTTCATCATTGGCCTCTGATCGGATGACTCTACAGGTGTTCGACACCGGCTCATTTATTCGCACGCCGTAGATTGTACCTATAGTACCTTGAGGGCCATTGTCATTATTGGTGGTACCTCTCGTGTCTATTAACATCTTTTATCATTGGCTGGTAATCAGACGATGTTCATGCATGTTCGACTTCAGCTCACATGTTCACATGCTTGAACTTGTACTTTTGTTCGGGTCGAGGTGGAGCGCAAGACCCTGGATTGTGTCTGTTGTAATCCAGGTGTGATTCTTGATACATGACTCATTCATTGGATGGTTGTGACCCTACCTGAGTCAATTCATTGATCCTAACTAGATGGCTGCATCCATACTACGGATCTAGATTATTATGTACTCTCATATGGATGGCTGCGACCATACCACACACATCATGTATTTGAACTATCAATTGTATCTCTCAATGCAGATTCTCGGCGGCAGCTATATATGTTCTTGTAAAGCATTTCACCCCTCTCTCTCTCTCGGGCCTCATGCTTTAGGGGGAATCTGTTACACAGTAATTTGTCACCGTTGGTCACCGTCCCTGTTACCCCTATTTTCGTATATTGGAGGATACATTCCGGGACCTGTGAGCAGTGACATAACCTAAAAACATTTGCATTATGTTCCCCTAAGTATGTACTTCATGTTCCCTGAAGACACCTTTTGCAAATTATCCCTGAAAAGTGCCCTTTTTCCATTGGCGCAGGTACACAGTGTCTTACCCACACCAATGACTCAGATTCTCAAAAGGGGGCACGCCCATTAGTGCTCTGTCCTAGAGAAACACTCGCGCCAACTAAGTTTAGTAATGATTTTTGGCCAACGCGCACCCATATGTTTTTTCATCTTTTATCATGAAGTTCTTTGAGGGAAAAATCCACATGATAGAGGTCGAGAGTCATTGTTTATCCATGACAACTATCCTCGGTAGCTTTTCAGGGATAATGCCAATCCACAATGGGCGTCCTGGTACATTGTATCTTCCTCCCTTCTCCATCTATAAAAGCCTGTCCTCATGCCTTTGACAAGCTAGTTTTTTGTGAGTGCTAGAGTAATGCTAGAGTGATAACAAGAATTTTGAAGCATAGGGAGGTTATGCTGCCGGAATCCTGAGAGAGAGAAGGTCTTTTGCAAGGCATATTTAGCTGCTCGCCCAGCCAGAGAATAGGTTCAATGTCAGAACCTTGGTTGTATCTTTCTCTGCTTTTATTCATTAATAGACGACTATCATTATGGTTCCACTCCTATTGTCTTTATAATGATGATTGAATTATATCTTTTCTGACTGATATATAGTTGCATCTATTGGATTTTATGCTTGTATTTGTGTCGTTCTTTGCATGTACAGGTGTCTGTTCATGAGGATTGTGGGGATTGTGACCAACAGAAGCAAAGGAACGGGAGCGACGGTTCTTCTACAAGTACTAGCGTTGGAATCCAGGTAGGTCATCATCATCGATCTTTGATTTGCAATTAGGAACTTGCATGTTAGCGTTGTGTGATTGTTGCTAGACCCCATTTGGGCTAGTGGGATCACCTTTGTCCGCAGAGGGGATTTACCTGTTCAACAAGGGTAAAGGATTTGAAGAATTCAAGTAGTGTGATTAGTTTCTTTTATGCAACTTACTTTCTTGCCATTTAGATATCATATTACTTAACTTGTTTATGATTACTTCCCACCAGGTAGATTGAGCCGAAGGGTAAAGGATCTGAAAAGTTAAAGTAGTGTGAATTAGTTGCTTTGCTTTAAGTTTGAGTTGTTTTTCAGTTTTTTTGCTTCCTTTTCATTTCAGCAACAAGGATACTAGGCCATTGTCATTAGTTCACTATTTGATGCATTTATTTTCTCTTAAGAATTGATTTCATTTTAGTTATTGTAAAGCTTTCTTCTGAGCACTTTCAAGTTTAGAAACCGTCACCGTCTACACTCCATACTTCACTTTCATCCTCACCATCACACATTAAGGAAAAATAAATCCAAAAACAAACTAAAAAGATTAAAACGACAAAAGACTAAGGAAATGGTTATCTAGTACATATAGTACACTTCACTTCGTCAGTTTATGAACCCCGGGTTGAGATTTTAAATAGCAATTTAGATCACACTAAATTTACCAAACAGTTATTTCAAATGGATTTTTCTTATTGTTGTTTTTTCGAAGAAACGTCGTAAATATAATGCTTAGTTAACAAAGGAACTAAATTATGTTGTTTTTTGATGGTTGTATGTTAGTAAATCACATGTAATAATATCTTAAGTTGTTTCTCAAACGAAGATATACCAAAAATGAATAAAGACAATATTTGTAATATATTCATAGTTTGACAGTTCAAATTTGAGGGAATTAGTTTCAATCCACCCAATTTCTCCTCTATATAAATGTATGGATAGAGAATAGAGGAAGGGGTTGTAAAGAGTAGCTAGGTTTCCAAATCTTAATTCATCTTTGTAATGTGAATACTATTGATCAATTGATCATTAGCATTGTTGGTTGCATTCTGAATTTTTGAACTTTATGTCTAATGACAAACTCGTAATACTAGTGCTTGATATCAATGGTGGTGTGAATCGATTTTGATTATGTATGTTCTAAGGTAGCATGGATTTGGAGGGTTTGCCAACTCAGCCTACACTGCCATGTTCCGTTCCTCTCTATAATGAAAAATAACATAGTATGTTTCTTCATTAGACATATTGTAGTGCATCTCCTTCTATGAACTCATAAATAAAATATGGTTTTCTTCCCTTGAATGGACCATTTATTACTCTTATCATTGAATATTTTTATACTTACAATTATGTTATTGCAGAAGTGTAAGTGACCATTCAAGGGCAATGATGCATGCTACAACCCTCTTGGTTGCATGAACATATGGATCAACTAGTGTGAAAGACGTGTGACCAATTAAGAAGGGGTTTTATGTGCAACCTCAATGATCACAACATTTCGTAGGTTTCTTCCATTTTCCTTCCACTTATGTTGTTGATTAGTAAAAAGAGACAACTTCTTGAGGGGCCTAATATGCATTGTAAGATTTCCTTGATTGCATGAATGTTACATTCATTCAATGTAAAACAATGAAACATATGGTGAGAAGGATTTGCATTGATTCCTCAGATAGTAGACATATTTTAGGTTTTATTCCCGAAAAATTTCCTTTGATTACAATTGTGGTAGACTATGTTTTACTGAAGATCGGGTTCAAGAATTATTTTGTAAATAATATAGGACATAAATCCTAGAGTTGGGTGAAATATTGGTTTTTAGGCCTTCACAAAGCTATCCTTAAGCTTTCCATCTTATGAACAAGTTACATGTAGCCTTTGTTTGTTTGTTTCTTAGTTTTTCTTCCATTCTGAAGTGATATGTTAGAAATATTATTGATGCCCTCACCTTTGCACATATGGTGTAGCATATTTAAGTTTATGATCTCTTTATTGATAATTTAATGTCTCAAATTTGAGGAATCAAAATGAATGACATATTCAACACATTTTTTAGGGAGATAATAAATGGATTAAGGTTTTGATAATTTTTTTCTTATTTTTATTTTTTGCAATTGGATTTTCATTAATGGATTAAAGAGACTGTCATGACGAACATATCAAATGCTGAAGCAATGTCTTAGTAACATTCGATGTCTAATTACATGATGGGTTTTGAAATTATTTTCTTTCAGCAAATTCAATTTATTTCTATATGGTAGATTTATTTATTTTAATTATTATTATAAAATTCCCCCAATCACTAATCTATGTGCTAACAAGACCTATCATATATCAAAAGAAGGACAATAAAAAGTTTCTTGAGAAAAAGGAGGAAATGTTACTCCTAGAAATCTCTCAAATCCTAATAGAAATCAAAAGCATATATGCATCTCAAGAAAAAAAATGCTAACTAAAATTAGAATCATATATGCCTATCACGGATTATGTGAAGAGAAAATATTTTAAGAGCAAACTCAAGGAGAAGATCTAGAAGCTCATAAGAAACATCAAGGAAAAGACAGAAGATTTATTTGATCATCCTTGCTAACCTACAAAAGAGACCAGAAGTTCATGGGAAGCACTCAATAGAGAGTAGACACTAGAGCATGATATCAAAGAATTTCTTTCATGCCTATAATTATATCCTTTATGCATTCAAGAGAGAAATCAACAAACCTTAGAAAATGTGCATGGCATGACAAAGGAGGACATGCAAACAATTGCTAATGAACCGTAGCCAAGGATATATATATCACATTGAAACTTGGTTCCAAACGATTATCATCCCACAACATTCGTTCGTCATTCACCACCTCTTGGAACTATATCAAATAGAGTAGTTGATTCCTTGTATTTAGGTATTTATAAAAACATGTCTTTGAAAATTAAATATGTTTATATTTGCTACCCTATTGGGCACATCGTTTCATTAGAAATACTCCTTTACTTCGAGAACATTCTTCACTTTTCAAGTAAAGTAGGACAATGTAGAAGAATAAATAAATAAAATAGTAAAGATAAAAATAATTCTAACTATGAAAGCCAGGTTTTGGCACATATAGACAAGCTATTTTGTTGAAAATTAAGATACTCATTTGCAAAGTTCTCAATAGTTTTTGCATTATCTTTTTATACTCTAAACTTTTCAAATTTCTCTAACATTTTGGACTTCTTCTAGGTCTAATTTTCCCCTTTCTTGCGCAAGTAATATTTCTACTAACTTACATTGCAGCTCAAAGATTTTTAACCAATGGTAATATATTGAAACTAGATGATTTTTGTTAAAGCGCATAATACATCATGTCAAAAAAATGTTTAGGATGATGCCATACTTGTGTCAAAGATATTTTTGAAACCATTTGTGTCATAATGTAATATTGTAGGAGGAGATTTTTTTTTTCAAAGTATGATACACAAAAAGGATTTTCCTCATTATGTGAAATGGTGTGAGAAGATTTTTCCTGGAATGTGATACATTTGTGTAATACACCATAAGAGAGGAAACCTTTCCCAATGCAAGAATGAAAAAAACTTATGAATTTTTTCAAAATGTTATATCCTTATTTATTTTGAAAATGTTTTTCTATGATGCAACATTTCATATAGTGTTTATTGAAAAAATAAAGTTTCCTACATTCCGATCGATTACATGAAACTCCTTACAAGTGCAATACATCATGATAAATGAGGTACAAAAGGGCAGTGTCACAACAAAAGAAAAATCAAGTGAGATATATGGAATGTCATGAGAAAAGGGGAATCATGTGCAGAGAAAATACCAAATTTTTGGGATATACAAAAATGATCTTTTTGTGGCATAAATTTGAAGTTGTTGGCTCATTAATCACTTTTAACGCATAGGATAACTTAGAAGAAAAGTTAGTTTTCATATTGGAGACAATCACTAAATTTTAGAGATTCTAGTTAAGGAAAAGTCACATGTTTAGAGTGAATACATGGAGAACTGAAGGGGAATGCATTAGACCCATGATTTTAAAGGAGGGTAGCTTCATCTTAGTGGATGTTTTGAATATATTTATGGATGTTATTTGGTCATTTTCAATAGTTTACTTATGACAACAACATTATAACGATAGTAATTTCGTAGGGGTAGATATCCTTTTTGGGAGAGTTAGAGTTATATAAATAGGGTGAGTAGTAGTTTTTAGGTAGAGCTTATTTATTGATGGTAATAATCATTTTTTTTAATATATTTTTTTTCTCGTTGTCTTACTTTACAAAGAACTTAATATTTTAATAAGCCTTGTATTCTCTCTATGATTTTGACTAGTTTGATAATCTTAATCTTTTTCTTTTATCCTTCCTATATTATTGTTGCAAATATTTTTTCATTTATCCTTTATATATTGTTGTTACAAATATTTAATTGTTACAAGTTGGAATTCTCTATATTATTAAAGTATAAATATTCTCATGTATTTGGTTATATAATATTTTAAAAAGATTGGATTTTATCTTTGTGATGCACACACATTTAAACAAAAGAGTTTGATAATTTTCCTTTTACTGTATTGTTGAGTATGTTAAATTGGTCAAATAATTATTTAGAAATTTTAAATTATCAATTCACCCTCTCTAAGTATTTTCCTAATTTTCCAACATATTTGTGTAGCATTTTTAACATAGTTATTTTTAAATAAAAATATTATAAAATATTTAATATAAGTTAAAAAATCATTAAATTAAAATGTTGAAATATTTAACTAAATAAAAATGCAAATAAAGAGTAATTAGGGTATTAGCTTAATTACCGCAGTATATAAATGTGCCCTGATTGCACGCGAGTGCATGATATAGCGGTCGGGGCAGTTGGTTTGCACACCACCCGACCGTGTTCGAATCCTGCAGATGCTGCAGCATATGTTCCATTCCAGTGATGATGGTGATGGCGGTCGATGTGACGACTGTCAGTTGTACTGGCACACATGTAAAAAAAAAGAGCCCATAATATTTCTAAAAAGAACTAGATCGATGTGACGACTGTCAGTCTGTACTGGCACACATGTAAAAAAAAAGAGCCCATAATATTTCTAAAAAGAACTAAAAGGAACTAGCCTCTCCCATTTAAAATATAAACGTAACCTGCGTGTCTGTACTTACACACATGTAAAAAAAAAGAAACCATAATACTTCTAAAAAGAACTAAAAGGAACTAGCCTCTCCCATTTAAAATATAAACGTGACCTGTGTGTTCTTCAAGTATCTGTCTCTGTCCGCAATAAAGAACCTTTGTTCTGAGGTCAGCCACCCCACATATTTATTGTCATCAACATAGAATTCCCGTGTTTTTTTTTATAAAAACATCTCTGTCCGCAATAAAGAACCTTTGTTCTGAGGTCAGCCACCCCACATATTTATTGTCATCAACATAGAATTCCCGTGTTTTTTTTTATAAAAACATCTTTTCAGCAAGGAAAACTCCAGTGTCGTGCAAACTTCTTGACAGAAATTCCCAACTGACGAAAATTCTGAAAAGAGTAGGTGAGATGTTGCATGAACTTTTATATAGAACCCACCGTCCTCCATTCTTTATTTGCATTCATATGGTAACTTGTAATGGCTTTACACAGCTTGTTATAATCGACAAAATTTCTCTATGCAGTACGTGACTACTTCGCATGAACTTTCATATGCATCCAACCCACTGTTTCATTATTTAATTCGAGTTGAATATTTGACTTGCAATCCCATTCACTAGACTCTTGGACTTTAAGTTATTTTGATATTTTTGAAAATTTTTGAACAATCAGCGTCTGCTTTACCTCCATCTTCCAAACAATAAGGCGCCTTTGAAGGAATATGAATGGACGCCAATGCGCTAAATCCCAACTACACTACTGCACTCGTCAGGCTTTTCGTAAAGTCAAATTGAAAAAAAAAAGATGGGAACAGTTTAACTCTGTAACAAATTGTTTTTCAAATCTCGTCACTCTCTGCCCAAAGTCAAATAAAAACGATTGGATCGGATTGGGAGCAGTTTAATTCTGCAGCAATATTTTTTTTTTCGAATTGTCTGAAAGCGTGGCCTTTTTCGAATTGTCCGAGAGCATGGCCTACCTTCAATTTAATGGAAAGTGTGACGAAATTTTCGACAATACAAGTATGTTCAGAATAAGTAAATATGTTCAGAACAAATAAAACTTTTACAGACACCATTCGTTATCCGCGTTACGCTGCGCCTTCACATGAGTAGTTTTGACTGTCCATTCTGTTGTGGTTGCCAGTGTCTCGCACTTCCACCGTTCTATTTGACAGACTAATAGTGAAGTCAACACGTTGTCGCGTGAACAACTCAAACCAGCTATTGGCACGATGGAGAAGTCGGTCAAGAGGTTCCTAGAACTTACAAGTACGAAGACCAGTAAAACATAATTTCCCATCTATTTCTTCACTTTCTCGCTCTCTCATACTGACTCACACTCATTCTCTTCTCCTGCAAATCTGCTCGCCAGATATCAGATCGATTATATTTTTTGCAAATCCGTGAGCACCGATCTGCTGACATTGATCAGATCTCATATTGTTTATTTGCTAACACTGAGCAAGTTTATGATGAAGAGCCCCGTAATGCCGTTGCTGGCTATAATCTCTTTCCTGCATTTTGCAGGCCATAGCAGCTGCAGTGGCAGATTGCTCGAGAAAAATCTATTCATAGCTTTCGAATCCAATCCCAATTCCATTCTCGAAGATGGCTTCAGCGTGCAGAACGATGCAGCAGTGCATTGTGATGAAGAAATAAGCCCCTGGAGCAGCTCGTCGGAGGAGAATGCCGTTCCTCCTTCCTTCTTGCTTGCTTCCTTCCTTCTCTTGCAAGCTTGTTTATTGTTTTGCAAATCTAGATCACTGTTTCTCAAAATCTTACACGGCCTCAATCTCATATAATGAACGGCTACATCCCGAAATCCCATCACAGAAATGGAGATGATAAAAAGGATAAGCCCAAGCTACTCTCTACCCGAGCACATGACCCGGCCATTGATGGGTATCAGCTGTATATATAACATCAATAGAACAGATTTGATGGCAAGAATTTGTTTGTGATCGATAAAGGCAGGCAAATACCAGCTATACACCAACGTAGCTATACACCAATGTTTACTATGATGGCCATGATTCAGGTTGAGATGCAACCAGAGAATCTGCGGAATCTTCCATCTTCAATATTTCCATAGTTAAAACTTAAACATAGTATATTTTTTGAAATGTAAACTCCCCGTAACTGGGCATAATTCAGCATATGTTCTTTAGTTTCGGTGTATTGTTGTCAGTAGACACAGGCTGTGACGAATAGGAAAACAGAGTGTAGTGGAGAACCACATCTCATACTCTATAGATTGTATTATTTATTTATTCTTTAATTCTTTTTCAAAGATGTTGTAAATGGATATATAACTTTGAATCCATTCCATCTATGAGCGAAGCATGGATACTTAAGCTTCAACGACTTTTTTCCTACTTTTTAAATGAAACAAATATGCTTGAAATGGATATATAACTTTGAATACATTCCGTCTATGAGCGAAGCATGGATACTTAAGCTTAAACGACTTTTTTCCTATTTTTAAAATGAAACATATATGCTTTCGTCAAGTCAGTGAAACTCGTAAGATGATAATCATTCTATTAAATTTTTAAATAGAATAATATATTTAAGTATGGAGAGGTTTTTTGTATTTTAACTAATTTCTCATGATTTTTAATAGTTTTTTAGCACTTATTGCATCAAGCATTTTCGGGCTTGCACCCAGAAATCAAGATTTTCTCGGAGGTCCCCATCCCAAATCGCATCTGGCTCAAGCGCGCTTCATTGTGGAGTTTTCCCCTAATCATGCCCACTTAGCTTGCTATCCCATTTGCAAAACCTTAGCAAGTATTGTGTCTTATGAACCATTCAAGTAGAGCTCCATTTGCAAACCGTAGCAAGTATTGTGCCTCATGAACCATTCAAGTAGAGGTCCCATGATTGTGGGGAAAACTCCACACTGAAGCGCGCTTGAGCCAAAGGTGCTCTGGGATGGGTGACCTCCCCAGAAGTCCTAGTTATCGGGTGCAAGCCTCGGAAGCGATGATTAACATTATGCAATTCATTTCACTAGTTTCAATCCCACTTCTTCACCCTTGTGAGCATCACCCTGGAAGTGATGATTGACACTGTAATTCATTTCACTAGTTTCAATCCCACTTCTTCACCCCTGTGAGCATCACCCCGGAAGTGACGATTGATGCTATGTGATTCAATTCATTAGTTTCAATCCCACTTCTTCACCCTTGTGAGCATCACCTTGGAAGTGATGATTGAGCTATGTGATTCATTTCACTAGTTTAAATCCCACTTCTTCACCCATGTGAGCATTTCAGTGCAATCCCACTTCTTCACCCCTGTGAACATCACCCAATGCAATAAGTGCTAAATAAACTATTCAAAAATCATGAGAAATTAGTGAGTTCTCCTAGAAATTATCATAAATAAATGAATTACTTAACGCAGTTAAATCCCAACAAAAAATAATATCTAAATTAATATAAATAGTGTTATTAATTAAAAACCAATATACCTTTTTATAATTCGACACAATTCAAAGTCATAAATACCTTATTTTCAGCATAGCGTATCTCCCGCTTAATAATAAGTTTAACATATCTACCGCTTAATAATAAGTTAAGCAATATATAAAATAATTATCTTCTTTTAATTACAGGGAGTTCTGTAAGCATAATATATACTCATGGTTTTTATCCATTTGTTGTTATCAAGAATCACGTTGTTGTTTAGAAAACTCTTAACATTGTTGTTTAGACAACTCTTAACATTGTTATAATAATTGGTCAGTTAGGTTAAGAAAGGTTATCTAGGATTCAAATTGAGCTCGTCAATATTATTACTATGAGTCTTAATTATTTTGGATTACTTAAAAAAAAAAGCTATTTAAGATTCAAATTGAGCTGGTCAATATTATTACTATGAGTCTTAATTATTTTGGGTTATTTTTATTGCGTTTTTAAAAAGGATGACATGGGTGCGGTTTAATATAATTTTTTTTGAGTGTTACTATATGTTCAACTATTACTTTAAAGCGTTCCATGTTTTTTTTTTATAGTAAGTGGTTTCATAAAATTAGAACTTTCCAAGTCATAAAAAAAATCTTTCACTTTTTAATATTAGATCCAACGAATTCAATTTTTTTAATTATATATAGGCTCATACTTAAATGTAAAATAGTAAATTTATCATTGCGCCGAGAGACGCTTTACAATACAGTGTAGGGGAGTGTCTGTAATGTAAGTAAGCAAGCTTGTCAACATTTATTACCATAACTTGAAAATAGACTTTATTACAATAATCGCGCCAATACCATGACTTATCAATACCCAATGCATATTTAATGGATAAGCACATAAAACTTAATACTTACAATAAACTTACAATATAACATGATTTTTAACCATGGATATTCACCCACACTTTACAATAGATATTTTTACTTGTAGATAGACTTTGTTACAATATCATGGCTTATAGCTACCAATGCCCAAAAACCATAACTCATTTGATAATCAAAATAATTTAATTTTATAACTTTTTTTAAATAAATAAAAAATAAAAAAATGTTATAATTAATTTTGAGATATATTTAAACCCTCTATCCTCACCACTACTAATTTTTTTTTGTAGATATGGAGTTGAAGGGGGGAGGAGGGAGAGAGGAAAAAGGGGTGGACTCATAAATTTTCTTGACTTAGAAATTAGTCTTTCACCATGAACACACTCGAAAAGAACTCAAAGGCACACAAAAAGCAAACAAAAGAAAGAAAAGTGCCCCTTAAGGAAAAAACACACCTCTAGTTGACGAAGACTTGCTCTTGTTTTGAGTGCACTCCTTCAGGTTGAAGAAGTGTGCCCTCCTTGAGCACACTCCATGCTTAATAAGTGCACACTCCTTGAGCGAATTCCTTCGTGCTGAAGACATGCACCCTTATTGAATGCATGCATGATCTTCCTTGTTGGATGTCGACACACTCCTAGAAAACAGGAACCCAATTAACTTCCTTCAACTAATCCAACCACTAGTCGATAAGTGGCAAGCACACATGATACAATTTTGCATGTAATCTATTTTAAGTTAACCCATCTAATCATTCATTCTCATAATCGTTCTCATTTGGGTGGGGCATAAATCTTTGGATCAAGAAACTCTTCGTCGATTTGCGTTACTAGTAAGTTTTGCTTGTTTAAATAGAGTTGAGAGAGAGATGGAGTAGAAGGGGGGGGACGGAGGGAGGCAATAACAAAGATGCACACACACACACACACACACACACACAGAGGGTAGACAAAGAGAGGTTTACTAAAAAGAGAGAGACAGGAAGAAAGGGAGAGAGGAGAGAGGGTGAGGGACAATAGAGATCCAAATGGAAGAGAGGGAGGTTACTTTTAGATGTAAAGTATATAATTTATTTAAGCCTTAAGCAATCCAGTCTCGATTGCAGTGACATGATCACCACTAGCAAGAGTTGTACAAACACTACATGGACGCATTGTAATGTTTACACACATATATAGAGGATATACATGTGGAAAATTAGGTTTATGATCCTCGGTAATCATGCAATAATTGCACAATAGTGTATATGATGAATGATTTAGTGGTCAATTATAAGCGACTTCAAAGTTCGAATAAATAACATTTAACTTGGCAATATTTTTTTAATGTGTTTATGCATTTATTGTAAAACTGAAAGGTAACAATCTTATTTGTTCATATAAATAACCCTAGATCCATCTTAACTCTAGATCTACCAAACACTGAGAGGGATCAAATCTCTTGAGGTGAAAACCTATTTTAGAGTGCAATTTTTTTTTATCATTCTCAATGTTTGGTAGATCCGGAGTTAAGATGGGTCTACAATAGTTAAAGAATTAAGAATAAATACTTCACAACATTTTAATTAATTAATATTTCTATCATACACAATATATATATAATATAATATTAAAAATTAACTCAATTAATTAAATTAAAAATTAAAAATTAAAATAATATATAATATATATATAAGTGTAGTAATTTTGAAAATATAAAATAGAGTGAATCTTTGCATTTCAAAATATAAAATCAATTCACATGATAAACAATATATGAAAATAGATTGAACATGTCTTACGGTAAGGCAATACTATCAAATATTTCTTATGGAATGAATCACTACACATGCAATGCTTGTTAAAAGGCAATACATCCAACATATCCACTACAACAGGATATTTATGTATTTATTCTTTCTCATGCGTATTCACTTGGATCTATACTAACTATACACTATTATTATATTATTTCCTCTTAATTACTGAGTGAGTTTATTTATTATCTAAAAACTACCAAGTATGTGTATTGCATTATTATAGCCATATTACATTCATTATCTTGTTTAATACAGTGCTAGGTACCCCATATTATTCTTCCTAGGTACATTAGTTTCCATCCCCGTTCACATGTTCTATCCCAAATTCGTGAGAGGAAGCCATATGATATGACCTACTCCACAATGTAGTCAATTAGTATCATGCATCTCCTTCCAACCATCATAGTGAAATTTGGGTATTCAGTTTCAATGTGACCTTTCTTCTTTGCTCATGATTCTGCTTTCTCCTTGGGTTCCATGTCTTCACTATGCTACACTTATATATTCGTGCATTATTTTAGCCCTCCGTATAGCTTGTGTTGTTCAACATTTTGTACAATGTTGATCCATAGTAAAGTTTCTAATTCTTATTCCCTTTCCTTAATGGCTCTTGTTTTTCCCAATAGTGTGGTGGCAATATAAATCATTCATAGTTATCAATTCTTCCTTATTTGGCTCTTCAACATGATGTTACTTTTATTTATTTAACCTCTTACCTTTTTCTTTATTTATATTCCCTTCCTAAGTATTTTCTTCATGTGCTTCTATAGGATCTCTTTTAGTTCAAATTTTCACTTTCCATTTAATTTGTCAATAATTACTATAATTTGTTTCCTTTCCAAGACATTTTCAAGTGCCCCTTCCCCTTATTGTTTAGTAAAAGAAATATTTTATAATGTAATTTTTCTTTTCCTAGTACTAAAGCTTCAAAAACCTATTATGAATTTTTGTTGGTAGGAAATTGCAATTTTTTAGGCTGACGAAATCATGATTATTGCTAATGTTTATAGAAATAATAACAATTTTCTTATTAGATACATCCATTAACATTTAATAAGAAGTTTGTATATGAAAAAACACCCTTTGTTCTCTATTTATCATTCTTCCCAACATGTTATCATTCTTCCCAACATGCTTTCTTCTGTTCAAAAATATTTTTGATATCTTTTTAATCTAAAAGTGCATTCATCTTGTCACCATTAAACAAATCCCATCTTATAGCAACATTTCCTATTAAATACATAAGATGATAACTTTTCTAAAACATTGTGCGTGATGATTTTATATCTTTTATGTACTCTTCAATACTATCTAGACTATCTTCTTTTCCTAAAATCATCTTTGAAAATAGAAGCATGATTTTGAAGAAAATCATTTGCTTTCAAAGAGTTTCTTTAATTTGTTAGTTTTTTTGGAAGGTAATGTAAAATGATCATAACTTTGGTGATATTCTTTTGACCAACTATTATGCCTATAGTTATTAAATGCTATTAACACTATGAAACTACTTGCACTACTTTGACTAAAATTTAAGTGCTCCATCAAAAGATATATGATATAGAAAATAAGTAACCATCAATGAAAATGTTAAATTAATTGAATTTAAATTAATTATCACTTCACTTCCTATACTTTGATTTGAATTTTGATTGGAAATCAGTCATTCTTTTAAGAGGATCTCAATGATATAATTTTTTTATGCAAATGATCTCAAATCTATAATTTGTTTATAAAAATTATATACAAAAGGTTTTAGAAATTTATCTAAATTCTATCATTTGTTTTTTCCTTAAAAAATATGATTTATTTTTATAAAATAATCAACGCTAAAATTCAGTCACAAACAAGATTGAACTCTTAAAGTAGGGAAACATCATGAATACTCTTTATATAAGGAATACTGCATAAGTTATACCTGCTACAAAACAATGTGCCTAACATATCAAATACAATGTTATGCACGTATTTTTACTTTCTCATCAGTATTCCTAGCAATCTATTTCAGCGACCCTTATTATTTATATTGTTTCCTCTTAATTACTTAGTGGACCGATTCATTACCCATCAACCACCAAGTGAACCTACTGTAATATTATTACCATATTACAATTATTATCCCCTTAAGAACCTCCCAAAGCATGCCATAATATCTTCACTATGTGCATTTCATCACCTTATGTGCTACTTTTGATCATACTTCCAAATAATAATGCGACTTTGAGAATGTGTATCAACTATTAGATATTTGAGTAAAATAACCCTAAAAAAAATACCCTCTAATGAGGACCAATTACCTTCTATATTAGTCATATAGTACCAAGTACATTACTGAGTTGAATCTGAAATAAGGATACACCAATACAAGTTAACATAAAATGATGCGTTGAAGACCACCTTTAAGACTAAGAAAGGTCTATATGAATGGACAATATGCATTTTGGTTTGTGTAATGCACGAACTATATTTATGAATTTGATTAATGGTGTTTTACATCTCTTTCTAGATTCATTTGCAGTAGTGTACCTAAATGATATATCGATTTATATATCTTCTTAGAAAGAAATTTTTTTACATCTCATGTGAATGTCATACACCCTAAAATGGAATTGATTACTATCAAACCTTAGGAAAAGTGATTTTGTTGAATAGTTATTGTGGTGTTTAAGGTGTGTTGAAAGCGAAATGGAATTTATTATAGATCACATACAAATGGAGGCTATCATAAAGTGGACTCCTCCTACTAATTTCATTGAGGTTAGGATATTCATTGGGAGAACACAATACCTATAAAATAATATAGCATCATTTCTTGTGCAGGGTTAGAAAGATTACTCAGAGGGTTACCGCAGGAAGCAATTTCAAACCTGGGAGATCCACAATTACAGAGATACATTAGCTTCAATATCGAGCTCCTACAAAGTGAAAAAAGGTGTGTAGTTTTTTTTAAATTTTTTCTTAAGCTTGGTTTGAAAAATTAGTTTGAAGGAATTCAAAGGGCATAGTGAATCATTATTATCGGTAATTGATGCCCCGAAGAAAGAAAATGGAAACACCTTGTAAGCAACCTGAAAGCTCTAGCATGACTCATGAAGAAGAGGAAGAAATGAAACATCATATATCAAAATTACGAGACCAAGTACAACAAATTTCTCTCACACAAAAAGTAACAAAAAATAATATGGATGGTTTAAAGAAAGACGTAGAAGTGAAGATGGATGATTTAAAGAAAGGTGTGGAAGCTAAGATGGATGGTTTAAAGAAAGGCGTAGAAGCTAAGATGAATGACGTGGAAGCTAAGATGGATGGCGTGGAGCTAAGATGGACCGGCAATGAAGCTAAGATGGATGATTTAAAGAAAGGCATGGAAGATTTGCAGACAAATTTGAAGACAAATTTGACAAAGTTTCTACAAGAAATTCTTACTAATGGTGAAAGGGTAGTAAAGGAAACTCATGATGAGAACAAAATAAATGTTAATCATGATTTCACAGACTCTAATGTTGGATCGAAGAACCACCATGTTTCAAAGATCGATATGAGGAAGTTTGATGACAAGGATCCTGTAACATGGATACTACAGATGGCGCAATTTTTCGATCTCCATAATGTGCAAAACACACAAAAGGTACGCATTGCAACTTTATATTTGGAACCAAATCAATTTATATGGGATCAATGGCTTTGATCTCATAAACAAATTGTCAATTTGGCTATTTTTACGGATGAAATGATAGCACATTATGAGGATACAAAAAGCAACACCTTTTTTAGCCAATAGGTAAATCTCAAACAAAAGGGTTCAATGATGTAGCACATTGAGAACTTCCAAAAATTGAATATACGGGTAAAAGATATTCCAGAGGAGCATAAGATTGATGTGTTCATAGGGACTTTAAAAGATAAAATCCAACATGAGGTTTGCCTTTGGGAACGAGATTCCTTGGAGAAGGCATTTAGGTTTGCAAGAAAAATGGAAAGCAAAATTATGGCAATAAGGAAGTCTACCACTCACAATCATAAAGATGGAAGTGTTACTACCCGTAGCCATCCACAACCTACAAGTTTGATACCAAAATAATTTGAAGAAAAAAGAGCAAAAGGGCTTTGTTATAGTTATGATAGCAAATACACTAAAGGTCATAAGTGTGCCAAGAATAAATTATTTTACATAGATTTTGAAGAGAAGGAAGAAAAGGAACAAGAAACGTCAAAAGAAGAGGATATACACTAGGGAAAAACCCTAGAAAAGGAAGAAATGAATCTAACCATATCTTGTAATGCATTGGCTAGAATTACCACTCCTCAAACTATCAAGATAAAAGGGCATATCAAGAAGAAAAAGGTAATAGTGTTGATTGATTTGGCAAGTACCCATAATTTTGTTCATTGTAAGATAGCCAAGGAATTGAATTGCTTCCTTTATCCAGCACCAGAGTGTTAAGTGATGGTTGCAAGTGGAGGAACCATAAATTTCTCAGGAAAGTGCAATAATATCAAGCTGTCCATGGAAGAATACGTATTGAATAGCCCAATGCTTTTGATTCCAATGGGTGGTGTTGATGTTCTACTAGGAGTCCAATGGCTAAATCCTTGGGTACAATAGCTTTTAATTTTCAAGAACATTTCATGAAATTCTCTTCAGAAGGAATGGAAGTTGAATCAATGGGTATCGCAAGGAAACCAGGAAAGATAATAAGCTCTAACGGAATTACAAAGCTTGTAAAGAAATAATAGTAAGGCATAATTGCACAATTATGTCCACTAGAGGTTCCAACATCGAAATCATCCATTTCTCTAGATCTCCAAAAGGTCTTGGACAATCATTCCAAGGTATTTGAGACTCCCAAAGGCCTCCCACCTATTCATGATCATGATCATGCTATTAATTTGATTCCAGGAAGTGTTCCTCCAAACATCAGGCCTTACAGACATCGCTATGTCCAAAAGAGTGAAGTTGAATGTATGGTTGTAGAAATGCTAGAGGCTAGTATAATTCAACCTAGTCAAAGTTATTTCTCTACTCCAGTAGTATTGGTTCACAAGAAGAATGGATCATGGCGCATGTGTCCAGATTATAGGAAGCTCAACAAGCTCACTATTAAAGATAAATTTCCAATTCCTGTCATTGATGAATTATTGGATGAATTGCATAGATCAATTTACTTCACCAAGTTGGATCTTCGTTCAGGATATCATCAAACCATAATGAACACCGAAGACATTCCAAAAAACAGCATTTAGAACTCATGAGGGTCATTATGAATTTTTGGTCATGCCTTTTGGCCTTACCAATGCACCTTCTACATTTCAAGGTTTGATGAATTCCATTTTCAAACCTTCCTTAGAAAATTTGTGTTAGTATTTTTTGATGATATACTAATCTACAACAAGTCTTGGAAGGATCGTGTTGAACATTGACAAGGTGCTACAACTATTGGAGGAGAAACAATTATATGCAAAAAAGATCCAAATGTTTCTTTGGAGTACAAGAGGTGGAATATCTGGGTCATATTGTATCTCATGAAGGAGTTAAGGTAGACCCTTGCAAAATTAAAGCCATTAAGGAATGGAGAATCCCCACATCCATAAAGCATCTGCGAGGATTTCTCGGGTTGACAGGGTATTATCGCAAGTTTGTTAAGAATTATGGGAGAATAGTAGCACCTTTAACAACACTATTGAAGAAAGATGCATTTTCATGGACTCCAAAAGCAACAAAGGCCTTCGAACATCTTAAAGAGGCAATGTGCCAAGCACCTGTCTTAGCTACACCAGACTTCACAAAAACCTTTATTATGGAATGTGATGTTTCAGGAAATGGAATTGGTGTTGTTCTAATGCAACATGAAAGACCCATTGCTTTTGAAAGTCATCCAATCAAGGGAAATTTTTACACAAAGCTATTTATGAGAAGGAAATGTTGGCAATACTCCATGCACTTAAGAAATGGCGACCCTACCTAATGGGAAGACACTTCAAGGTAAAAACAGATCATGATAGCCTTAAATACTTTTTAGAACAAAGATTATCCTCTGAAGAGCAACAAAAGTGGGTCACAAAGATGTTGGGTTATGACTTTGAAATCATCTACAAAAAAGGGAAGCAAAATGTGGTGGCAGATGCACTCTCAAGAAAGGATGAGGATGTGGAAGCATTGTTGTGCGCCATTTCTATTATCCAACCAGATTGGATAAATGAAGCAAAGGAGGAATGGAAGAACGAAGAAGAAGTGTGGGCACTTATTCGAAAGCTACAATAATATTCCAGTACATCTCATACATTTAGTTGGAAAAGTGATTCATTATGGTACAAAGATCGCTTATACCTCTGTAATAATTCCCAACTAAAACAAAATATTATTATGGAATTGCACACTTCTCCCTTAGGATGGCACTCGGGATTTTTAAAAACTTACCACAGGGTTAAGAAGGAATTTTTTTGGGATGGCCTTAAATTAGATATTCAAAAATTTGTGTCAGAATGTTTGGTTTGCCAACAAAATAAAGTTGAAACAATTAAGACACCGAGTCTATTATAGACTTTATCCATTCCAAGCCAACGTTGGGAGGAGGTTTTAATGGATTTTATCACAGGTTTACCAAAGTCTGAGAGAAAGAGTGTCATCATGGTGGTAGTTGTCAAACTTACAAAATATGCACACTTTTGTGCATTATCACATCCATTTAAAGCCAATACAGTTTCCACTGCATTTACGGAAACAATTGAAAAGCTACATGGAAACCCAAAGATTATTGTAAGTGACAGAGATCCCATTTTCACTGGAAATTTTTGGACAAAATTATTTTCTTGTCTTGGTACTCAGTTATCTCATAGCTCATCTTATCATCCTCAATCTGATGGGCAAACTGAGATAGTAAACAAATGTTTGGACGGACATCTTCGTTACTTTTATCTGATAAACAGATACAATTGGTCAAATGGTTACCTCTGGCTGAATGGTGGTATAACACTTCTTTCCATACAACAACAAAAATGACCCCATTTATGGCACTTTATGGATATCATCCAGCATCCATCACAACATATTTAAGAGAAAATTCTAAGGTTCAATCAATGGAACATCACATTGAACATCAACACAAGTCCTCCAACTCTTAAAGGATAACCTTGTGTTGGCACAGAATAGAATCAAACAACAAGCAGATGAACAACGCAACGAAAGAAGTTTTGATGTAGGTGATTAGGTATTCCAACGGCTACACCCATATAAGCAAATTTCCCTCAAGCAAGCTAAGAAGGATAATAAATTATCACCAAAGTATTATGGTCTGTACAAGGTGTTGCAAAATATTTGTACTTTGGCATAAAAATTAGAGCTTCCTGCAGCTTCTCGATTGCACCCAATTTTCCATGTTTCATGTTTAAAGAAGGTTATAGGTGACAAGCTCCCAGTTCAACAATATTGCCAGAACTTGACGAGGAAGGAAAAATTATATTGGAACCGGAAGCAGTCATAGAAACAAGAACTCGACAGCTACGAAATTAATCAATTTTGGAGTATCTTATCAAGTGGAAGAACTTATCCGCTGAAGATTCCACGTGGAAGGATGAGAATTTTATACAGAAGCATCTAGAACTACTCAAGTGTTGAGGACAACACTTTTTTGAAGGAGAGGGGCATGCTAGGTCCCTGTAATACTAGTGATTACCCCATTACTATTGTAGTTGCATCCCTTATTAATATTGTTGTGCCCCTATTGTGCCCATATTGTTATTATTGTGCCCCATAGAATCCCTCTATTTTATTTTTATGGCTTTATATTATTATTGTTAGGTCGGCTGGGTTATATTGTGACTCTTTAGACTCCTATATATAGAAAGGAGGTTTTGTCATTTGAATCATCAAAGAATTGTTCACTCATGTGATGTAAAGGAGGTTTCCCCCTCGAAGAGGTTGAATTCTAAGGTGTTGATCTATCTTTTCTATCTTTTCTTAAGCTGGTTTCATAACATTAGACCTCTCACGTGATTGTGATGACAAAGTTCTTTTTCTTGTATGCATGCTTGTGCCTTTAGATGAAAAGTCTAGAATGAATAATAAAATATTCATTATGGAATCATAAACATTCAACATAAAAAGTGTATATGTTATTTTTTTCCAACCATATAAACTTATCAAAATGAATAAGGCTTTTTCCAAATGCCTAAAATCAAAAACAAAAAATTTGAAAATGGCAAAAAAAAAGAAAAGAAATTTTCCAAATGGCTTAAACCAAAAAGTCTAATTCTCCATATATCATATTATAATCAAAATGGAACCCATACTATTGGGACACAACAATCTAAATATTTGGAACTATATATACTATCAAAATATAAATATAAATATTAAAAGGAACATAAACATATAACATTGTTTGAGAATCAATGACAAAAACCAATACAAATATAATGTCTGACATAAATCATAGAAATTATAATTAAACAAACAAATAAAAAACCATAACATCGAGAAACATCTACATGTGAATAAGAAAAATTTAGCGGAAACAATATTAAATATTTTACATCACAAATATCGGTACAAACATAATATTAAAGTATTAGCATAAAGACTCATAGTATGTATAGAGGCAAAAATGGAAATGTGTTCCACAACCACAAAGAGTATATAAAGTGGAAATATTTATAAGAACTCCTAAGAATACTAATATCCTAAGAATCCATCACCATATCCAATGGTGGAGTCTCATCAATAGAATCGATATGGGGAGCAATTGCAAAAACATCTCCATACTCAATCAAATCATTGCAGTCCTCTTGTGTTGGGTACCAAAACTGAGACATTTGCTCATTAGTTGAATTATCAATATATATTGGAAAATAGATGCGAGTTACCATGTCATATAATAGGAAAGGAACTTCACTATAGTTTCACATAAGAACCAGACCATGGACTGTTCAGAACGGAAGATAGCCAGGACATTCGCTATTTATATCTCTAGAAATTTCTTCCAACAACTTCCATGTGAAACCTGAATCATCTTCAAAGTAGTCAATTCTTCATTCAACACATGGTTGACCAAATTAGAAATGATCTAATTCTTCAATTCACCATACAAAAGTGGACCCATCATTGACAATGCATATCAAATGATTCATGTATATTACTAACCACATACAACATATGTCACTGATTGGAAAAAATGAAAAACGCCACTCATTTTTTATTACGTCAAAGTAGTAGATTGTATACTCGTACTTAGGATAATATTCATACTCATCAAGATACAACCAAAACAATTTAATTTTATAAAACGCTACATTCTTGGGGGGTGAAGTACCACCAAATGGAACAAAAACCCTTTGCCATACCCTATGAAGACTACTACAAACATAAAATTCAGACTGCATTCCATCATAGATATGTTTTAGAATAACCCAGTCATATTTTTAGTGGCTTACATTTTCCAATAATGAAAAGAACCTTGAGTCTCCAATTCGTACTAGCCCTATGTTATTAAATGCCTTTGTAAATGGATTCGTTACAAAATACTTATGTGTTTGGGAGAATTTTGTTGGTAAGGATAAAACCACCATTAGTCCAACAATACACTCTACTCTCTATCATGAATCTATGAATCCCAAATGAAATTGATATATGTAGCCATTCTGATTAAGGTACTGAGCAGTAGAACAATTCTATTCACTATTGAGGAAACCAATGAGAAATCCAAATTGGTTCATGGAGACATTCTTGCAACGTAAAAGGAAAGAGGGGTTCTGCAAAGCATTCTTCTATTTTTTACATACAGTGCCAAACTTTATCACAACCGATAAATGGAGCCACAACAAGACAAGTTCAAGAACATCGAATGGAAGAGAACTCCAAATAGCTGGATCCATGATGAAATAGTAAAATCACCTAACAGTAAAAAAAGGCATTTGATATCAACAAAACAATTTAATGTTGAAAAAAATTAAAAGTAAAATAAATACATAATTTACCACACACAATTTTCCATTTTGTTGAGACTATGTTAACTAAAAACAAAGTAAAGGATCATGAATCCACCATGATGATAGACATAGTGGAAATAGCCATGGAAGCTGTTGAGATAGTCACTAAGAAGGAAGGAAATCTACTGAAAGATGTTAAGAAGGAAGAAACCTATGCAAAGGATTTAACCTTGGGAGAGGGAACACTAATAGAGGATGACTAATCTTTTGAAGTTGTCAAAGTTATGGAGAAGTATATTTCAGAAGATAAAAAATCTGAAGTATAGGAGGATGGAGAATGTCTCTTAAATGAGAGAATTAGTGATTTATTGTAGCAAAATGAATTTGATAATACATTGATATTTGAAACTGTGACAACACAGGAACAAGTTCTTGTCCAAGAAGGAGATGTAGTTCAGTTTGAAGAGCTCATATGTGAAGAAATAGTCGAGACTGTTGAACCTTATGATTTCCAAACTAATAATTTTTTTATAAATGCAATTAACATAAGTAATGATGAAATAATTATAAAGTGTCACAGAGAAATTGCATTTCTGGGATATTTGCTGGAAAATTCAGAGTAAAGGAATTTGGGAAATTACAAAACAAAGTATGGGATCCAGGAAGACAAAGATTAGAAGACACATGATTAGGAGATCATGAATATTTTCTACTTTGGGAGTCTGATGCAGGAGCATTCAACCGAAGAGAAAATCATTGTAATCCAAGATTATGCCATGAGATAGAGAGTCTTGTTATGTAATCAATTGTTTACATGTTTATATAAAGAGGAATTCGATTCCGAGTGTGCAAATGTGTGAATCAAGTAGTTTATGATTGATTATTGCATGAACTTGTAGGTTCTATAATAGAGGTTGTAGGAAGAGTCGAGACGGAGTATGGAGGAGAAGAACAAGCCAGAGGTTCATAATGGATCTTTGGATCCATTCGAAAGTTCAAGTAATGTCCAAAGCTAGTGATAAAAATAACAGAGGTCAAACCCAGGGGGTATTCGCAGTGGAACAATGAAGGGAGAAGAACCTTTGACGAACCAAAAACAAAACCATAGAAAACCATTGAAATTGCCGGAAAAACATAAGTAACAGAGTAGCGGAGGAGTAAGTGTTAATGCACAACAGTCATTAGATCTCATAGATCAATGGCCAGGATTAAGTCGCAGGAGTGGAAGAATCAGGATCGCATCACAATCTTTCAAAGGGAAGAACTGAAGTGCGATTGCAACATGTAATGGATGGCCAAAACTGAAATCCTATTGAATGTAGCCTAGAACCCCATCAGCTCCAAAACATATGTGGGATCGGAGTTGAAAAGTGGAGGAGTGAAGCATAAATATCAAGCTATCGCTGATACATGATGGCGATAAATCAGTGATCAGAGATCGGGCTGATTGGAGTTCGGAAAAGAGTTCTGCGTAAAATAAATTCAGTATGGACCCAATGATAATTATATATGTGGGTGCATAGATTTTGAAATCCGCTATATGTGTTCGTAGTGGGATTTCAACGTATTTCCATGTATTTGCAATAAATGTCTTACCCGATCCTTTTAAGTCTCAAACATATACTATCTTTCCGATAGTGGCATTTCGAAGGGGAAGGCGTGATGATATATATATGTGGTGTGCCACAGAGGAGCGATACCCGACTGTGATAAAGGTGGCATCGATTTCTATGCAGAGGTCGTACCGAGGTGGAAAAATGTTTTTTTGCGTATGTTTTCCCTTGTACATGGTTTTATAAGGAAAATAGCATCGACAAAAGGTTTTGTGGGTTAAATATACGTGTAGCAAATGTTTAAAGAGGGAAGGTTACATGCATAAATGGTTAAAAGAATAATGAAGGTTATGAGGAGGTTTAAAGTCTGGATAGAATATTTAAGTGGGGTGATTGAGTTCCGATATAAAGGCATTGAGGAATAGGGCCTTAGCCATTGATGGTTGAAGATTTCACTCTTGTGAGAGTTAAATACCTAGGACAAATATTTAAATAACAAAAAATGTAATATGTTTTATGTTTGTGAGATTTGTCAACATAATTATATATATTTATAACGTTTTTTAATTATTTGAATTTCTTAATATTTATTAAAATACTATTTGTTACTTAATAATGCAATTTTTAACGATACAATAATCATAATGGTTATAATTTAAAAGTTCTTAACTATTAAGAAAATGTGTTTCCTAGAACAATTAATTTTATATGTCTCCATTGTTTTAAAAAAATAATGATATATAACTTGATCTTAATGGGTTGTCTAACAAGTAGATGTTAACAAAGTTTTGGTGGAACTAAGTACATTTTACTTGTGAATAAAATTAAAAGTAACATAAATACATAATTTATCGTACACAATTTTACATTTTGATAAGGATAAGAAATGTTAATGGTTGTGTAAGAGTGAAATTTGAAGCAATAAAAAATAGTTGGTGAACAACTTGGTTTTTTTTCTAGATTGAAGATCACATGGCTACCTGTTTTGTATAGTAGTGAATTTATTTTAGTTATATGTTTTAATTATGTAGCTATTTTGGTGAATTAATTATGTAGTTATTTCAGTTATTATGTTTTAATTATGAATGTAATGTTTTAATCCAATATTGAAAAGATTTGTCTTAGGGATTACGAATCATTATGAATCCAAAAATATCGTTATTCTGTTATATAATTATATTATTCTATTTATTTAAAAAGAAAAAATGTTTAAACCATTCTCAATAGTGAACAATTAATTAGGTTAATTATGAGTAATTTAAATATATTTACAAATAATATAGACTTATTCATAAAGTAATATGAGTACGAAGACATTATTGATATGCAAACAACAGTCATAATTACTTGTGAATTATGACTGAGCAGTGTATTCTGCATATCATAGATGTAGGTGGAGTGCGCAGGAATTAATCAAAGTAGCAGAACCTAAAGAAAACCCAAAAACATGTCGGAGTGGTTTTTGAACAGTGTAAGCAGATTATTTGGCAGAGGAAGAATGGTAAGTGGTATCGGAGGGTGAGCACCCCGATTCCACTTTGTGTTTGAGACGTAGCACTGAGCGGAGTGGGGAAACCTCTTTATCAGGCAGTTAAACCCTGTGCGTGTTGGCAACCTAAAACCAATGAAAAGAGTTGGATTTGTGGGAGCAGATCAATGATGGAGGATAATGTGAAGGCCCGTGAGTGGACCTGACCATATTTAACCTGAAACTAATGTAAAGTGTTGGATCTACGGTAGTAGATCAATAGTGGAGGATAATGTGAAGGCCTATGAGTCGACCCGACGATATTTATAAATGTAGATATATAAATTTTGAGATCCGCTTATATGGCTCAGAGTAGAAATTTAATCTATTTCCTTTGTATTTCTATAAAGTGTTGTGCAGAGGCCTTTTGATGCAAAAGTTTTATTGAAACGTTTGCTAATTTATAACCTCGAGCAATATTTCAGGAGGAAAAGTAGTGGTAAGCGGTATCGAGAGTTTTGGCTCTGATTCAACAAATCAGAGGACACGTAGCAGCGGAGGAGTGTGGGGAAACCGCTCTATCTGGTGGTCAACCCCGCGTGCCTTACGTTTGCTAATTTATAACCTCGAGCAATATTTTAGGCGGAAAAGTAGTGGTAAGCGGTATCGAGAGTTTTGGCTCTGATTCCACAAATCAGAGGACACGTAGCAGCGGAGGAGTGTGGGGAAACCGCTCTATCTGGTGGTTAACCCCGCGTGCGACCGCTCTATCTGGTGCTCAACCCCGCGTGCCTTACGTTTGCTAATTTATAACCTCGAGCAATATTTTAGGCGGAAAAGTAGTGGTAAGCGGTATCGAGAGTTTTGGCTCTGATTCCACAAATCAGAGGACACGTAGCAGCGGAGGAGTGTGGGGAAACCGCTCTATCTGGTGGTTAACCCCGCGTGCGACCGCTCTATCTGGTGCTCAACCCCGCGTGCCTTACGTTTGCTAATTTATAACCTCGAGCAATATTTTAGGCGGAAAAGTAGTGGTAAGCGGTATCGAGAGTTTTGGCTCTGATTCCACAAATCAGAGGACACGTAGCAGCGGAGGAGTGTGGGGAAACCGCTCTATCTGGTGGTTAACCCCGCGTGCATTGACAACCCAAAATCTATCGTGAATTGTTGGATCTTTCAAGAGAAGATCAATGGCAGAGAAGTAATAAATTTTGGGAGAGCATTTAAAAAAAAGGCCAAAACCTTTTTTTTTATACAGGTTAGTGATATCACAAAGAATTTATACACAATCGATTCCTTTGCTTTTTCTACGGGCTAGTCATCTCATTTGAAGCAAGGTGGAAAAATATCGCGGAAGGAAAATCTGTACATACCTGTAAGATTGATTTCTGAACACCTTTGAAACCTGAAAAAATAGTAGGGAATTATTCAATAAGACACAAACTACACCAAATTATCAGAGACAATTGTGGGAGCATGGAAATAATTAATTACTAAGAAAGCGTTTCTCCAATGCTAAAACCTGAAAAAATAGTAGGGAATAATTCAATCAAACATGAACCGCACCAAATTATCAAAGATAGTTGTGAGAGCATGGAAACAATTAAAAACACAATCACAAAGAAAGTGTTTATCTAATGCTGAAAAATGAAAAAATAGTAGGTAGAGAAAAGGAAGGCTATGAAAGATTTGTCACCTTTTTTTACCAAATAGATGTGAGAGAAGCCACCATTGTAGAAATCCTTCAATAATTCCAACAACCTTAAGTGCTAACAAATAAATGCATGCATCCATGGAGCATTTGATTATAATATATGGAATGGGCTTAATGACAATTTGAAACGCTCAAGATTGAGTGGCACTGTTATTCTATCGGGCATGGAGTGGGAGAGTTATTTCCATTGCAGATTAATGGAACGATGGGTGGAATGGTGAAATTGATGGACACCTATTCTTTGGAAAAAAATAGTTGGCAAATGGTTGAAGGCGCTTAATTTTAACAATATGAATAGACATACATTTCAGAATTGGGTTTGAATATATGTTTTATAATTTGTTTTAAATATATTTCTCAGAGCTGAAAAATAGTTGGTAAATGGTTGAAGAGGCATCAGTTAAAGAATGTAAACAAGCATAAGTTTTAGAATCAATGCCGCTTGGAATATATATTTTATAATTTTTAAAATAGATTTCTCACTAATTAGCATACATGGTTATCAACAAGATGTACAGTAAATTTTTAGTCATGCTTTGTAAAAAATTAATTTAAGTATGCTTTAAACATGTGATTTAGACATGCAGGAAAGTTACTGTTGCGAATTTCATTTATTGATTTAGTGACAACTACGAGAATACACTGGCATCTTTCAATTCAGGCCATCTGATGAAAAAGGTTAATTAAGAAAATGATTAAGTTGCAAATTCTAATAGGGGGATGCCTATCGACGTAATTAACATAATTATAAACCATTGATAATCTTAATCAGATTATAGTCACTCAATTTTATAAATTAAAATATTCCAATTTCCACATGACTTAAAATAATTTCATATCAAACTTCAAACATGATAAAATAATTGGAAATATAAAAAAACAAAAATGAACAAGATGTTTGAATGTTATGTTTTTCAAAATATTTTAACACAATATTAAAATAAGCTATTTGAAAATATATGTTAAATAATTATGTCCATATCAACTTCATATATACTAATCCATGTGATATGTGATTCTACCCATGTTCAACGTACATCTTAAAATAAAAGTAAAATATTTGATGAAAACAACTCCAATGTTGACTAATTAAAAAAAAAATGTACATTTAGTTAGTTTTAATCAAAATCATTATAAACCATTAATAATTTCAACCTTACTATTGTCACTTAATTTATTATGGATTTTACAATAGTCATTCATAAGTAACATATTTTGTGTAGACATGGTGTGATATAATTTTCTAAGAACATTAAAAAGAAATAAATTAATTAGAAGTAAAGTAAACTGTGAGTAAGATGTTTAAACCTTGTACTTTTCAAAAATATTTTAAAATTATATTTAAATAAACTATTTGAAGATGCATGATAACTAATTTATGTCGGCATCAACTTTTGATATATCTATATGCTATAGAAAGGAAGATGCTAAACGAAAATATTCTAGTGATGTATATAATAAAATAATCAATGTCCAAAATAAAAATAAAAAAATAATTGAATGTTAAAAAGTGAAATAAAAAATATGGACTACTTCCTAATAAAAATAATAAGAGGAAGGCTCATGGGATGTAGGGTAGACAATGACAAGGTGTTATGTTCAGTAGCTTCATGGTGTAAAGGTCATCCATTCAAAAGTGAATGGCTAAAAAATTGATCCATGTGAAAGGCTGGTGTGGCACATACCAGGTGTGATCACTAGGTGATTTTTATCTCTTAAATGCTTATAGGTTGTCAGTACTCAAGCCATAGGTTAGGCATGCCAATTATTTTTTGGCTACTCATATAACTTACCAAGAGAAAAAAATAATGAGAAGGAGATATGTTATTCATTCAATGCTTAATATAAAATCAATATATAACATTTAAAAATGTTCATAATAATAAAAAAATTCATTGTGGGTAACCTTTAAAATATTTTAATATGTAGGATTAAGTAATATTGACTTTAAAATATATGTATATATCATATAAAGTAATTGAAAAAATTAAGTTTTAATAGTTAAAAAGTTTGAAGTAGTCTAGTTATTTTACATTTTGTTCATTCTCAGGTACATATTTTTTGTCAATTTTTCCTAGATCTAAGAAAGATTTTTGACACGTACAAGTTTAAATTATGTAATTTATATAGAATTTAAAAATACAATTTAAACCATGAAAATTGACACATTGTAGCTATATAGAGAGAAACTACATATTCATTGGATCTATCAAGGAATGATAGGAATGCAGTTTATTTTTTCAAAATTCACTCTATAATGATTTGCACCGAAAGAGATATGGTCCATCTTGGCAAATCATAGATCCATGGATCTATACTATTAAGTAAGTAAAATATAGATATTTAATCTAGTATACACCTAGATTATTTCTTAGTAGTAATCACAAAATAAAGGTTGAGATTTATCTATAAAGTATTTATGTCAGTTTTGTCCTTTTAATGAAATTTACTTTGGGACAAAGGCACATTATCCAGAATGGAGGGGATGTACAATTTTGTCTTTACTCAATGTAGAGTTGACATGTCTTTAAAAATTTAGAAAGTAATAAAAACTCCAAGAAAAGTTGACTAAACTAAATTTATTATTTCGTAAGTTTATTTTCAATCAACTATTTTTTTTTTGTAATTTTTTTTCATTGTTATAATTATAATAAAAAAAAATTCAAGAAAAAATGATAATATAAATATCACAATAAAATCAATTTGAACAGTTATAAATCCTTATTAAGTACCATCCAGCAGGAGCGTAGAGGGATTATATCTGAAAATTTTGAAAAAAATATGTATCCCTCTCATCCTTTGATACATGTGAATGTGTATGTACTGGTTCCCTCTATATATACAATGTGTAATTTTGCATTTTTTTAATGCTATATAGAGTACATAACTTAGATTGCAAGTACATTAACAAGGGATTGACGTAACATGCACTGCTGCTGTTGCTAACGGAACAACGCAACCCTAGTCAGAGAACGTAACACGCAGCCACCCCTCGGTGACCTCCTACTGCTAGGGACTTAGCTTGATGGATCCTCTAGAGGATGGAGATCCTCCCTTGGATCGCCAATAAAAAAATGAAGGAACAACAAAAGCATTCACCTCTCTCATATTTGTAATGGGTCTGGCCAAGAATTGACCGTCAACCAAGTTTGTTAAAGGATTGGAGGACATTCCTAAAATATCACTCCCCCCCGCTCTCCCCCGCAGAGTAGCTCTGTCCTTGACAGAGCGTGGATTAGTGGGGTAGTTTACTGGGTTATGGACATCACCCAAGATGGTCCAAAAATGGGTGGAAAGGAACTGTACTATGTCAATAAATGGAAAAATCTCAATTAGGTTCTGTGGAAGAGGGTATTACACCTTTGACCTCAAAACTGAGGATCACAATCTGATATTTTGGAATGGCCCATACTTCATGGATATAAGGGGAATGTATCTAAACAGATGGACACCATATTTTGATGCAAAAATGAAAGTGCCCAGTGTTGTCCCGGTCTGGATTAGGTTGTTGCACCTTCCCCTCCACTGCTGGGGAGATGATTCAATTAAAGTTATAGGAAATGTAGTCAGGAAATACATAGACATGTGTGAACGAAAGGAAAATATGCATGCATGTGCCAGAATTTGTGTAGAAATGGATCTAAGGAGAAGGCTTACATAAGCGATCAAAATCAAAGTGGACCAGTGGATGCACATTCAATGATTGGATTATGAGCAAATCCCCTTCAAATGCCACGTATGTCACAAATATGGTCATTTTGCTAATAGATGTACAGAAAAAAGAGAATGAAAATGAAAATGTTGAAGATCCAGAAAACAAATGGGAGTAGGCTAAAAGGAAGAAGACAACCAACAAACAACCCCTTCACCCTTCTTCATAGCCCCTGTCGTCCTCTTACCTCCTCCCTTCATCACTAAAAGCAGATGATAATCCTCTCATTAGCCTAAATCCTTTTGGACCACTAGATCCCTCTGCCACCATGTCCCCTCAGATCCAGTTCCAAATCCCCCCCCAATACCCTCAACCCCGTAGCAACCCCTCTGATCTCAAATTCCCAATCTCCTCCTCATCCCTCAGTAGAAAAAATTCTAACAAGAAACCAGGAAAAGGAAACTCTCCAAAATGTAGAACATAAAAGAAACGTGAAGAAAGTCAAATGAAAAACTGAGGGATGAAGTGACAGCAAAGGAAATGGACTTAGGAATGTAACAACCAATGGAATCCTTTCTAGGAAGGAGCTGAAGAAAAAATGACAAAATCCTTGCACCATCCAACAAGCAAATAGGGGTAGTGGTCTCCTAGAATTGTCGAGGAATGGGATCACACTTTAAAGGAAATGCCACAAGAGATTCTGGCAAAAGAAAATCCATACATTGTAATGATTTAGGAGACCAAAACAAATAGCCAAGAAATGGAAAAAGTAATAAAAAATTCAAAAATTATGAAGGGGAAGCAATACAGGCAACAGGAGCTTTAGGCGGAATCTGCACAATATGAAAAAAGGACAATCGGTAGTGATACAAAAAAAAAAGATTAGCCCTGGATACGAACATATCTAAAGAAAATAAGCATAAAAGAGAAGTACAACTTCATAAACTTATATGCCCCCAATCACTACAACGAAAAAGAGAAATTTTGGGACACCATAAAGGAAGCACTAAAAGAAATACAAATCGAGAAAATAATTCTTGGAGGGGATTTAAATTTGGTAAGAAGTATAGAAGAAAAGTTTGGAGGGACATACCACACAAATCCATCCATGGAAGCTCTAGAAGAAATAATGGAACAACACAACTTAATAGACATTCCCCTAAACAACGGAAAATATATGTGGAGCAATAAAAGAGAGGGAAAAAATAACAGTAAAGAAAGGCTAGATAGAATTTTCATTCAAGAAAATATAGCAGCAGTTCATAGCTCTATTAAATCTAAAATTCTACACACCATGTCGTATGATCATAAGCCGCTGGAAATAATGATGGGCAAGATGGAAAATAAAGGACCTCTTTCATTTAGATACATCTCAATATGGGACAGCAACATAGAATTCAGTGAACTAATCACAGAAGCCTGAGCACCAAGAATATCAGGATCACCCCAATATATTTGGGAAACAAAATTAAAAAATTTAAGAGCCAAGCTAAAGTAATGGGCAAGAGAAAATGAAAAAAAAAAAAAAGAGCTGCAACAGAAAATCGACAACATACAAATTGAAAAAGAAAGCAAAGCAGAAGACGAACATGATTATTTAAGAGAAAAGGAGATATTTTGGGAAATATATAGTGAAAACAGGAAAGTGGAAGAAGAGGCCAGATTGAAATCTAGTAGCCTATGGCTCAAGGTAGGGGACAAAAACAACTCCTTTTTTCACAATACCATTAAGATACGAAGAGCAAGAAATCAGATAGAAAAAATACAAGTTGATGGACAAGAGGTCAAAGATGCAGAGGAACTAAAAAGAGAAACCCACAAGCATTTTCAAAATTTACTTGTAGCTAGAGAAGAAACAGTTGAGTATGAAAGCTTCCTACAACATACAAAAAAAAAAAAACTCCGAAATTTACAAAGAAATAATAGAAGAAGAGGTAGTGGCGGCCATATGGAGCCTACATCCAGACAAATCCCCTGGGCCAAATGTTTTTACAATAGCTTTCTACAGATTCCATTGGAATATAATAAGAAAGGAATTCTTAAGAATGGTAAAGAATGTCTTCAAAAAAAGTAAATAGGAAGCACTACAAAATCCTCCTATCTTGCATTAGTCCCAAAAGAACTCAACCTTCCACCTTTAATAGATTCTGCCCCATCACCCTTTGCAATTCCTCCTATAAGATCATCACAAAAATAATTGCAAATAGAATCAAGGAAGTTCTACCAACAATAGTATCTAAAAACCAAGGAGGATTTGTGCCCAATAGGAAAATCATATATAATGTAATTATTGTATAGGAAGTCATACATTCCAACATACAAAGAAAAGAAAAAGGAATCATAATTAAATTGGATATGGAAAATGCATTTGACAGGGTCAGCGTTCCATATCTAATGGTAGTCCTCAAAAAACATGGATTTTCAAGAGAAATAATACAAGTCATCCAAGCTTGCATAACTAACCCTTGGATTGCCCCTCTTATAAATGGAAGGCCTAGGAAATTCTTTCAAAGTATAAGAGGCGTTAGAGGAGGATGCCCTCTCTCCCCCTTCATATATATTATAATGGCAGAAACTTTAAGCAGAGCCTTAGAAAAACAAAGAAAAGAAAGAAATATCACTGGACCTCGAATAGCAAGAGGAGTAAAAAGCATAAACCACTCTTTGTTTGTTGATGACACTTTGTTATTGGGAGGGGCACTACAATAATTGCAAAAATATTCAAAAGAATATTGGATGATTTACTACAGGTTTGAGGTGGGCTCTTAAACAACACAAAATGGAGAATCTATGGCTGGAATACCCCCCTAGAATCATGCAAAGGATTTCACAAATCCTAGATATCCCCATACAGGAAAAATGAACTCATATCTTTTACCTGGCACTCCCCATCTCAAAAGAAAACATGAAGGCAAAGACATGGACCAAACTGATTGAGAAAATGAAAAATAAAATCCAAAGCTGGGGAATGATGTGGCTAAACATGGCAGGAAGGGTGATATTAATAAAATAACTCCTAGAAGCACTCCCAATATACCAATATGCAATAATCTTGGCTCCAGCAAGTTCCCATAAACAAATGGAGTTATTCCTAAGAAGCTTCTTATGGCCGGGAGGGAAGCAAGAAAACACAAAATTTAGTTTGGTTAGGTGGGAGCAAGTAGTACTACCATATAATAAGGAGGCCTATCAATCCAGCTACCTGGTCTCATGAATTTTTCCGTGGGAATGAAAATAATATGGAGACTGATCACAGGGGAGGAGAGCTGGTGGAAAAAAAACATACCTCAAAATACATGGACAACTATAGGAAAAGTCTGTTGAATGGAAACATCCCATCAAGAAAATGTACTCAAGTCTGGAAGTTAGTGAAAAAGGCAATCCCTTTAATGAGCAATCATACTTCTAAAATCCCAGGCAATGGAAAAACAATATCTATCGAGGATAGAATTATGGGGAAAGAACCTCTAAGAACCCACGTAAAAATTGAAGGTATTCAAAACTGGATGAGAGGAAAGGGTCTAAATACACTACACTCAATCTCTCTTTGGAATCAGAGAGTTTGGAAAGAATGGAAAGCCTTAATAATCCCTGCAAATATGGAAGAGAAATGGAGCAAGTTAAGGAAACTTCTTAAAGGGGCAACACCCATAACCTATGAGGAAGAAGATGACTTCCTTTGGGACCCAAGTGGTGGAAAATACACAATCAAGATTGGATACAAAATCTTACAAGAACAACAAAATCAACAAGATTGGGGTTACTAGAAGAGGGTTTGGAAATCTGAAAGGTTTCCTAAGATTAAACTATTCACCTGGACACTGTTAAAAGGGAAGATCTTAACCGGCGAAAACTTGAAAAAAAAATGCTTCCAAGGCCCCTCAATATGTTGAATGTGTTTTCAAGCAGAAAAAACCATACAAATTTTATTTTAGGACTGCATCTTTGCCAAAGAGTCCTGGAAACAACTCATAAGCCCTCTTGAAATCAATATAAATTTTGAAAAGCCTCTGCCAGGCATTATTCAAACCTCGGAGAAGGCCTATCCATACACAACAGAGGGGAAAGTGACAATACAAAGGATCTAGAAGTGCATCCTAGTATTTCATTGTTGGCAAATTTGGTTGACAAGGAACAAATGCATTTTCGAGAGCTAAAGACCCCAAGAATAGGGAAAACCCTCAAAACAATGGGGTTTAACTTCTGAAATCCTAAATCTTAAAGGAACAACACCAATAGACTACAACACTCTTGAGCAAGAAGAGAAAAATTGGTTCAACAAAGCAATAATAAATAACCGTAGGTCAAAATGACAAAGGAGGAAAACTTTAGAACATAGCTAGAAAATGAGACTGAGTGAAGAAGAATTCGCAACTTGGAAAAAAATCAGAGAAGACATTGTCTCTACTTTGATGGGGCTTCAAAACATAATCCTAGGAAGGAAGGTGCAGGTAGAATAATTCTTGATCTGGATGGGAAAGAAAAGGATACATATGAAAGGGGACTTGGAGAAGTCTCAAATAATAAGGCTAAAGCATACAACCTAATAATCGAACAATAATAATAATAAAAATAGTGATACAAGACACAATTATAATAGGAGACTCAGCCATAATAATTGAGGCAATGCCTTGTCACAAAAAATCCCAACAATGAATTCATGAACAAAGTATACAGGAGGATCAAGAAGAATTCAGAAGGCTCAGGAGATGTGATTTTCAGACATGTTTTGCAAACTCATAACCAATAGGAAGACTATTTCGCTAATCAAGCAATGAAAAGAACTAAAGCGAGCGTTCGGGAAAACAAAGAGGAATATCACACCTCTGTCCCATAAGTTCCTCCAAATGATAATAAACATGAATCCTCCCAAAAAAAATGAACAACGATAATTCCTAAAAGAAACAAATAAAAGCAGTAAGATCTCAGCTAAAAGAATATCATCAAAAATATACGAAAAACGTCAGGAGAATACGGAGGAAAAATCAAAGAAGATAAAAAAATCACAATTATTCTGGCAGCAAGGACGATTGCGATCATGTTCACAGGAAACACATAGCAACCCATCCTATCAATGAAAGGCCTCGAACATCTCCTAACTTCTACAAATACATGTGGAATTGTAACATCTCTTATAGCTTCATCCCCAGGAAAATTTCTTTCCTACAATATCCCCTCATATCCCTTGCCTGACTACAAGCATCCCTCCCTTCTCTAAATTCTATCTCGTTCTCTTTTCACTACCCACGAGCTCAACATTTTGACTCCTCCTTCAAGATTCTAGCCATATGCAATGTGTAAACCTCCAGCCACCATCCTCACTCCTCCACTAGTGACCATTTTTGCCTCTTTACCTCCTCCCCCTCAGCGCCTCTCCTCCCTATCTATCACACTCAGGAACACCAAGTAGTAAGCAGAAGGAACAACAAGTAGAAGGAACAACAATCATCTGCAGCCAACAGAAGGAGCAACAAGTAGAAGGAACAACACAACAATATAAGGAACAACACAACAATAGAAGGAACAAGAAGCAAAAGAAACAATAAAGAAACAGAAGGAAGAATAAGAAAAAGGAACAGCCGCAGCCAACAGAAGGAAGAACAAGCATAAGGAACAACACAACAACGAAAGGAAAAACCAACAGAAGGAACATCAAGCAGAAGGAACAACACAACAATAGAAGGAAAATCAAGCAGCTCAAGGGGAAAAAGAAGGAAGAAAACCAAATGGAATTTAACCCAATAGAAAAGGTAGCAAGGAATGATGCATGCCCAACATGCAAAGCGAACAAATTTATGATTAGCAGACTCCAAGAAATGTTAAAAGACATCAAGTATGAAATGGGAATGGAGTATAGATACCATAAGAGGAACATCGAAATTCAGAAAGAAGAGATCATGGTACTCAAAAACAATTGCAAACATTTAGAGGAGGTAGTTGCATACTTTAAAACCAACACCACAAGCCAAGAAGGTGAAAACTCTATTTACTATGACAAGAAGAATCAACCCTCTCAAGAGTAGTTAGTATACAAACCATGATAAAATACCAGAGAATCAATGTTATGTAAATTTTCTTTACTAGTAGGACAATATGTTAGACAATATTCAACAATAGCTACATAAATCTATGAATTTTTTAATATAAGCACAAGAGAAGAGACTGCATTCCTAGCACATTCTCATTCCTTAGTTTCCACTTATGCTACAGTCGATTGTAATAGGAGCTTGCTTTATTTCAAATTTTGGTAATATATCTACTATTTGATCTTGCTATATTAAAAAAAAAGAACTTAGATTGCAAGTACAAATTTTGTTTGTTTGATTTCAATGAAAATTGATCAAAAATAAATTCCTAAAAACAACAAGAATGTAAAATATTGAGATTGAATGAAACATTTTAACCATAAAACATGTTTTCAATTGTTTTATAAGATCTATGCATATATTTTTAAGTGTAAGTAAATATTACTTAGTCTTGGAGATTAAACGTTTTTTTGTTGATGGCGCACATTGTAAATTTTTATTATTATGAATATTTTGTAAATGTCACATATTAACTTTATATTAAAAAGTGAGTGAATTACACATCTCCCTCTTATTATCATTACTAAAAAGTGCTTGATATTTTATTTATTTATTTCTTAACTTTATATTACCCTTTTTTGTCCACATACATTGAACGATTTATTATATACAGCATTAACATGTTTTCTCTTAACATCTTCTTTCTATATCTAGATATATGAAGTTCATATTGATGTAAATTAGTTCACATATATATTTAAATAGTTTATTTAGAGTGAATAAAATATGTGTACCATATTTTATGGTAATATTAATAAAAAATTGAGTGACAATAGTGAGGTTGGGATTATTAATGTTTTATAATGTTTTTAATAAAAACTAAATAAAAAGTGTTATTATTATTAATTTTTTTATAGTTCACATTTTTTTTTATGTTAAGAGGAACACATGTCAACTCCAAAGTTAGCATGAATGAAATCACACATCACCCTCGTACTTGAATGTATAATGGACCTCTCTATACAATAACAATGATTCACTATTAATAAATATTCCAACCTAGTTCCACCTCAACTCCAGATCTACCAAAGGTGGATAGAGATCAAATATCTTTTCACTCTAAATGAGATTAGCACATCAATGATTTGGTCCTTCTTAGAGCTTCCTAGATTCAGAGTTAAGTTGCATTTCAAGCACGAATATAGCATGCACCCGAGGGATCTAATATATTTTCACTCTAAATGAGGTTTGCACTTCAATGAATTGGATCCCTCTTAGAGCTTCTTAGATTAAGAGTTAAGATGCATTTCAAACACGAACCTAACGTGCACCTAGAGGGATTAAATCTCTTCAAGTGAAAACCTCTTTTAGAATTAAAATTTTGAACAAATAATTTACATCCATCTCATCTCTTGATAGATCCCAATGAATATTTATTGGTTCTCTATATACATAGAATCCCTATTTTTTGATGTTTAAATGCTGTTTATGATTACTATATAGAGTAATTAACTTAAACTTGTAAGTCCAAAAAATAGTGAGACTACTTAAAAGACTTTAACCATTAAAATAAATATCTTATTTAAGTTACTTTCTACGATATATACATATATTTTTAATCATAAATAAATACTACTTAATCCCAAATTCCTAACTTAGCATGGATGGAATTTTTTGCTTTGGAGTTTTGAACCAATGACGTGGAGTTTCAAACCAATTACCTTTTGTAATGAACCTCCTTAGCCTACCCTCAAATTTAACTGCTAGGCTCACATTCTGTAATTTTTTTCTTTATTTAATTGTTGAGATTCAACACCAGCTAAGGGTATCTTTAGCCCGCCATTATATCATCATCAGTATTTATATAGAAGACTCCATAGCCATTATCAATTTGACTACAGAGTGGTTCTAATGTGGACTTTTAAGTCTATTTTCAAGGCTCATGTGTCATATTACTAATAAGAATGATTTATTAGAGGTAAGAGGGGGCTAACCATAGCATGTAACCCATAGTAATTCCTTGATTAATCCACCTAACAATAATGGTAGTAATTTAACTCTACAGTAACTATCATCGCCATACCTCATGATTACATATGTTCCTTCAAAATGCATAACTAACTAGGTGCACAATCAACTCCTTATGTGGCATGTAATAGCATCCAACTTCATTATTTATGACAAAGAACCCTCCTTCATAACTGTTTTGTAGGCATGACTAACTAGTCTAGTATTCATGCATGAAATTTGATGACATGCATGGCATAGACAACTGGAACCTTTGACTTGCATGATTAAATGAATTATTACCTAGGAGTTTGCTTACCCACATATCCACTTCCCACAATTGTCTTAATACATATAATGATGATCTCATAATAGTGTTATTGATCATTAACATAAATGCACAAATATCATCATTCAAATCATATGGCGAAATGCAATAGTCCCATAGTGGATACCAATGATTTCATGCACCTACAAACTTCTCCCTTATAATTCATTAACTTAGATAATCTATTATTGTCACATGCAATTTCTTCATTTCATCTACCTATGATAAAGTTTATAGTGAAAGTGTCCACCTTAATATAATATTGTCACATAATTAGTTAGTACCGTCACTTTTACTATGCATAAAGGTCATATGTGAAGCCGATCATAAGTAAGCCAACTTCTAAAAAACATAACATAGATAAGTTCACTTATCAATAGTTACCTCAAGTAACTTATTTAGCTATTCACATGCATACCGATTACACTGCATTTATATGTATGAGTTAGCACTTTAATCACATAAAAATGTCAGAGTAACCATACACCATTATTCATACAAGTAATAACTAACCGAAGAACATCAGTAAACTACTTATGTGCAAGAATTCCATACCATTCATTTAGCCCTTCCTATGGAGAAAACATTCTCCTAGACAACTAAAATTATAACAGAGAAGGGAATGCGCCAACATACAAACATTCTGCGCTTCATGAAACCAACTAAAACATCACTTTGAGAGAAAAGAACCACCACCCAACCATGAATCAGCTATGATCCCCCCCGAGCCAAGCTTCTTGCCAAGGATCAACTTTCCTCAATTGATCAACGCACTGGGTATTTAATACCCTCATTGATGATTTAGTTTCCATTATCACCGTCACGCTTTTATGGATTTTTTCCATTTGCCTAGCTCTTTTTCGAAAAATATTATCTTTATCTCCCATGAGGATTTTCCTCATAAAACCATGCCTTTATTTCATGCAAATCTTTTATGTTCGATGGACATTCATCTCCAATCCATCCAAGATTATCTAGAATAACATCTAGAAGCTTTATCATGAAATATTTATCTCTATCTTATTCCTCAATGGGATTTGGCAAGAATTTCTCCTCTTGGTGATCCATCCTCCAAGTGATTTATTTTATTAATTTATTTAGTAACATATTTTCTTTTCATATTAGATATCATACCTAGCTTTCCTCATCTTAGGTTGTAAATAGTTTAACCCACAAAGGAGGGTACCACACCTAGTTTTCCTTAGCCTAGTTTTGAAATAGTTTAACCCACAAAGGAGGGGTATCACACATATCTTTACTCATCTTAGGTTTACAATAATTTAACACGCAAGGGAGGGGTGTTACATACTCTCTCCCTTAAACTTTATGATGTCCTCAATGTATCACTGCATCGTGTCCTTGTTCACAGGAAGCTAGTTTCTGAATCCACAGATCTCATGGCTCCACCATATGATGCAAATATTTCAATGTACATCGGTTACAAGGAGTGCTCACAACATATCTCCTCCATAAGTACCTCTAACATTCTTTTCAAACCATCTGTTAGAAGTTATATATGCATAAATTGAACTATGATAAATATCATGATCTGTTGCTCAATATTACTAAAGTCACTATTACTCATTTTTCATTTTATCTAAAGAATGTGGGTTCTCTTTTGACATTCTTCCAAGCCTTTGTGTTCTTTTTGAACACCTTATTCTTGTAGTTTCTCTACATACAACACATTTGTTAGCATATTTTCCACATCAATATGCCTGCCATGCCATAACGGATTAGTTCACATAACCATATATATTCATTATATATTTTCATCATATATATTCACCATAATTTTATGTATGTCAAACTGCAATTAACCATGGTTACTTATCCTTGAACCACTTCTTACTTTCCTTCTTCCGTGAAACCTCCAGATCGGTTTCCTGCCAGACATCTACGCAATGTTTTCATGCACACCTGCACGCAAGGTATATAATATGCACTGATATACATATCCTATTTCAAGCATGTAACACATGTAATCATACTGGTATCATATGTACTACTGTACATAGTACCATATGTGCTACAACCGATCATACCATCCCCATGGTGTCACCTACATGACATAAGTTTTAACCACATGTTTTCCACTATGTTGGAATCATTCCAAATATTCCTTTATCTATTTCTGATAAATAGAACAATCATGCTTAGTTTACAAGGAATTCTCATGAGCACGGTTTATTTTTGTAATCTAAGAAAGTTTTATGTCAAGTGCAGATCATTTTCAGATTTTATTTGGTTGTAACACAATATCAGTAACGTAGTATGGTAATCATGCATCTTTTCATCTCAAGCATACCTTATGCTTAATGTTCTAAAGGAGACTATTAACTCATAGCTTTTGAAGTTTAAGATTCATCATATCATACTTCATTCTCAATTAATTCATTTCGTATGATTTACTATTTCCCTTTTTATGCCTCAAGAATTTGTTGGCCATGTATAATTTAGTGTAGTTATACATGAAAGTTTTTACTACTTTCATTCTGTAACGACCCATCTCTAAATACACATATTATATGCTCCTTAATAAAAAAAATAAAAATAAATAAACAGCTGAAAATGATATTAACAAAATTGAATAAAAATTAAGTATTAGTATCAATAATTAATTAATCTAAAGTTCTAAAGTTTATATTAAAAAAAAGAAACATAAATAACGTAAAGGTGTACATGAATATCAAAAGGTCATGAGACAAACAAATATGATAAGGTACATATAAAGTGTTATAAAGTTATAAATGGATACGTATATGGTTATATGGAGGTGTAATAGTATTATAATAACCATAACACATATATAAGGGTTAAACATTATAAAACCTTAATGCTACATATGAACACCTATAATGGGAGGGTGACTCACACCCATGAGAAAGCTATTGCCGTGGGAAAAAGTGGTGGAGTCGCTGGTGTACAGGGCAGAATTTAGTTGAGACGAGGGGGTTGAAGAACGGAGGTAAAAACCAGGAGGAGGAATTCAGAAAGAAGGAAGGTCTGCCATTGGAATAGCTTTAATCAGTATGAGGTTCTAGGCACGGGCGACAGTGAGCTTCTGCGAGAAGCTTACTGGGTTGAGCAGCCAGGCTCTACTCAGTCTGGCTGGGCGGAATTGGTTTCCCAATAATTGGATCAGAGTAGCCACAGCGTCATCGACTACACTCGAGTAGGCAACAGTTCAGGTAGGTATTCAAAATCCTTTACGGTTCCTGTATTTTAGTTCTTGGTTCTTACAGTATTTCAGTTCCTGGTTTTGACACAATCCTACACCCCTTTAAGTTGTAAGTGTTTATGAACTTCCCGTTTAACATTAAATCACCATTAACCAAAATATGACTTACCCATTTTGTGAATTCTTGTTTGAATTATGCAACATTTCTTATTTTGTGCATACACATTGTCAATGCAATCCAATAAGAGAACCTCCTGAAATTTCTTCATACAAATTATGTATTTCAATTTGTAGGATATCAATATGCTTAAATAGATTGTTAGATCAATTACTGTGGTTTGTACTCAAGGATACTTATAGGTTCCATCATGCATATCCATCGAAATATGCATCTGGCTTGGAAATCTATTAAAGTTAAGTTTTCCACTTAATCGTACTTTCTTCCAACTGAAGAACAAATCACATTTTATGTAATTGCATTAATCAATCGATTAATTTGAACAACAATTTTTATAGTTATATAGTCTTGTACTATAACCTATTCTCACCATCATAACACTATTTCTTGAAAACCTTTACCATGGTATAATACTTCCATAGAAATTATATGATTTATAATTTGTTTTTTAACATGATGACCATAGTTTAATATTTGACCAAAGTCAATTACCACATATTCTCAAATAAGCATGGTAAATTCCTTTTTTGGTGTTATAATAGTCCATTTTTATGAAAAAAATGTGATTATTTCACGCACGAAGGCAACATGTGTAAGTGTTCCACTCAAGTAATCCTAGCTTCCTTCAATATGCAATACTCTTATTAATATTAAACAGAATCTAACAACATTACTTTTAAGGGATTTGCTCACTAAGGCACATTGCATGCTATAACAACTTAGTTATAAGAATTTTCTTGACACTAAGGATTAATAACCTTCAATTTCATTGTCTAGCCTGACTCTTAAACATAGTCATAAGTTATTCATGCATACTTTACCCATTTATTATTGGGACATAACAACCCATGCATGTATAGCTTGATTTAGACTCAAGGCTCTTTCTTATATGGATGCATGACACCAAGACTCTTCTATCATCAACCAATTGATCAATACAATATTATTACAAGACTATAATATTACGCACACAGGTTCTTACATGGAATATTCATATAACTCATTACTATGCATGGATATTAAGCATGATCCTCTTTAGAACATGTCTATCTAAATGAGCACTCAGCCAAACTATGGTAACACATACAAAACAATTCATGACAATGTATCGGTATATATATCATTACACAATAATAAAAAAATGATATAAGCATTGGAATAATTAATTTTATTTCACTCAACTATAATTTTCCACCTGGCTCATCAACCAGTACATCTTATGGATGTCATGGTTTGGGATTTTGGTCCCTTGGTAGAAATTGTGTTAGAGATTTAACCAAAACCCTTGTAATTCCTCCTCGTCATTCATTTAAAAACATAATACCCATTTTTTTCCCAAGTTTTCTTTATGTCCATCTAGTTGCTATCATGCATATATATGTATTTTACCTTCACTTCCAAAACCATAATCTCGAGATGCTCAAGCATGACTAATTTGGAGATTTACATGAAAAATCAACCCACTAAAATAAACTATAATTGTAGGTAGAGAATTTCCTTTTCTCATATACGGAAATCAATATACATAAGGATTTAACTCTTCTATGCAATTCCAAATAAGCAGTTATTTTCTCATGCATAAATATTTATCTAGTTATCTCTTAGAATCATACTATGTTCCATACTAAACATAGTGATGATAAAGTTCCGATTTAAAATAGGTCTCACCCATCTATATGCGTTCAGCTCGTAGAAAAAAATATATAAATATAAGTATTTATGCTTATGCATCATAGTCCATGCAAATGTGATCATGAGTAGGATAGCTCTATGGCCCAAGTAATAACAACTACCTAGTATGCCTCTTACCACTAACTCTATTCCTTGATACAATAGAGATACATGCATACATTGGTTGTTGGTACTCATTAAGGTTGAAAATCATATCTACTGTTACCTGTGTGTATCATCTTCTAGACGTATTAAGGTACGAGTATGCACTTCGAATGCATAGGTCATGTTATTACTAGATTGTCCCTTATCAGTTTTTTGAAGAACAATTCCCACTGCAAATTGCATTGTATAGGGGACTGAATTGAAAACAATTTTCCATTACATGCTCTTTATATTCTTAACATTGTTCATGGGGACCTTTTGAATTGAATAACACCTTATTAGGGTTTAATATTTCTTCTTTTATACAATCATCCTTTTGTTTAGCCAATTCCACTCATAGCACTTCTACGAGTGTCAATTTGATTTTATTATAATTGAGATAACATGATGACTATATAATGAACTTCATCAATTTCTATTTATCTATTGAAAGAAACATCGTTATGGGAAAGCAACACCATCATTTTCTTTTGCGTGTACATGGTGATAAGAAGCATCAAAAAGAAAAAAACAGTACAATCCAAGAAATAACGCTACATCTTTTGGGGATTCTTCATGCAACATTATAAAAAATATATATTCCAACACATCCTTATCGACACGTCTTATTCCACTAATCTTTGTCCTCATCCTATCCATATCCTTGTTTAGAAACATCGTGCCTGCTTTTACTTAGCCTATCATGCATACCTCATAACAATATGTTTATCGCTTAAAAAAACATTATTCTTATCACTTAATCCAATAGACTGAGGATAATCGTTTTCCCACCTCAATGTTCAACTCCTCCTTGATAGAGGTGCCAAGGTAAATTTTGGCTTTTCTTCAAACTTACTACTAATGTGGCCTTTTCTCTGATTTTTTATTTGCCTTGCTGGCTTTTTTTTTGTTCTACAACCTAATCTCATTCACCTACCCAACTGAATGAGTAAGCCAGAGATAGAGCCAATGCACCTAGAGAATCACTCTATAGCATTTCATTAATAAAAGGAAAATGATCTCAACATTTATGTAGGCGAAAGGCATGAATTTTGGCTCATGAAGTGTAGCGACAATCATGTTATAAAATCCACTTTTACGCTGCTCCCCTCCACTGATGCAAAAAGCTTGATGAATCCATGGGGATGATGTGGACCATGGGGATTTGGCCTCCAATTTTGGCCACCTTTTTGAAAATTCCCTTCGACAGTTTGGCCACTGATCTGCGGTCATGGATTTTTCATGTGGCCATGCTGATTGTCAACTGTATAGTTATGGATATAGGAGGTGAATTTCTTGGATTTTTAAGTAACTCAAATCGACAACTCTCCTCCTCTTCATCAACTGGTGGCCATGTGTTCCATTTAAACATTCTTACTTCACAATGGAGGATTTCTAGAATTATGCTCAAAGCCTTCTATTACCACCATTGCCTTGTAGGATAATTCGTGCAATAACATCTCTGGTATATTTAACATTCCAATCCCGAGGGCCTGACTATATGGGGAAGAAAACATCTATTTAAATTTCTTCAAGATATACCATGCGTGATGGAAAATAAACCCATTACCAGGTGAATCCAATCACGCGATCAAATAGTGGAACAATCACATCTTAATTATCATGTTGTTGTATATGCCCTAAATGCATAGAAGACTCCTCATTAAATTTAACCATTTTGTATATATTTGGCATAGAGTAATATTAAAGCATTTTCCCTCCAAGCCTCGAAGGCACAAATCCACATGTGAGTATCCACTAAGTGACCAAGCTCTTTCCACATTCGCATTATATGCAAATGCTAGCACAGAATTCGACACTTATGATTTACAACCCTCATGCCCCAATTTAAACAAGTAATATCTTCATTATATAAGGTCGTATTCTTTGAAATCAAGCCCTTTACCAGTTCAACCTATATATATGTTGTCCCTACCTAACAAATTCGTAATATGAGAAACATAAATATTTCTCCTTCATGATGCATAGCTCTTGCTGCATGCATGTGTGTTTCTCCATTCTTTATCTAAACATTTTGAATATATAGATTCAATCTTAAGGAATCCAACTTTAACATTATACCATGAGCCTTTACTAGACTTTGTGGTAGTGAGTCCAAATTAAGGCTAAAATTTTTGCATACCCTATGCAAGCGTATTGGCACATAGGCCGTAAGGTTTGAACTTGATGCTCCGATACCATTTGTAATGAACATCATCAACTTACCCTGGAATTTAGCTCCTAGGCTCCCAGTTTGTAAAAAAATTCTGTATTTAATCGTTAAGATTCAACACCGGCCAAGGGTATATTTAGCCTGCCATTATATCATCATTAGTAATTATATATAAGATGCCACAATAATTATTAATTTGAATACAAACTGATTCTGGTGAGGACTTTTATGTATATTTTCAAGGCTTATGTGTCATATTACTAATAAGCATGATTTATTGGAGGTAAGAAGGGACTAACCATAGCATGCAACCCATAGTAATTCCTTGATTAATCCACCTAACATTAATGGTATGAATTTAATCTATGGTAACTATCATGGACATACCTCATGATTATAGAATTTCCTTCATCATGCATAACTAACTAAACACACCATCAATAACTTATGCAACATGCAAGAGAATTCAAATTCATTATGTATGACAAGGAACCCTCCTTCATAACTGTTTCATGTGTAGGACTAACTAGTCTAGCTTCCATCGATGAAATCTGATGACATGCATGGCATAGATAAATAGAACCTTTGATGTAGATGATTAAATGAATTATTACCTAGGAGTCTGCTTACCCACATATCCATTTCCCCCAATTGTCTTAATACGAATAATGATGATCTCATAATAGTGTTATTGTTCATTAACATAAATGCATAAATATCATCATTCAAATCGTATAGCAAAATGCAACAGTCCCATAGCTGATATGAATCATTCCATGCATCTACAAAATTCTCTCTTAGAATTCATTAACCTAGATAATATCTAATTGTCACGTGCAATTTATTCATTTCACCTACCAATGGTAAAGTGTAGAGTCAAATCATCCACCTTAATATAAGACTGTCACATAATTAGTTAGTACCAGCACTTTCATTATGCACAAAGGTCATATGCGGTGTTATCACAAAATCTGACCCTGGAAGGCTGGAGACCAGGAAGACTTCAAGTAACTATTTCAAACCTACTTTAGGTTGAGGCTTAGCCTCCCCAAACAAAGAAGGCTCCCTCAAAGGATTAATGTTTTTCATTATGATTAAGATGGCTAACTCTTGTGAAGTGAATGTAAAAATATGAGTGGTGGAAACACAATTAGAAACTATCCATTAGGCTTATGGAGTCAACATCATTTCAGTATAACAATGGTATCAACCTTACATAGAAGTTAGGGAATTCAACATTAAACACATTTACAACATACCAAAAACATATAGGACCACACAGTCTATGAATGTATACAGGAAGTTAGAGCACCATGAGTGAATTCGAAGTGATTACACATTCATAGCACTGCAAATATTGGGAAAATAACAATACAACACATTCTGAATATCGAATCCCTCCTGAATCTTGAGAAGCAAAGCCAATTTTGTATTACTAAAATAGAGTCCTTACATAAAGCCAAATATCAGAGCTTTTTTTAATAAATTTCCAACCTTGTGTACATTGCTCTTTCTCCTGTTTATAGAATTCTTTTACAAGGCTCAGATTCCTCCTCCAACATGAGGGGAATTCGAATTCTACTTCTTATGACACCTATTCACACTTTAACTACCTATTAAATGTAACAAATTGCTAACTAGACTTATTAGAGATCTAAGGCAAATAGGAGTCTGACTCCATATCATGCTAATAATGGCATTCATTACAATCAATTCTCGTTCTTTGACAAGTGGTCTCTTTTATTTTAGTTGTAGTAGGTGTTTGTAGCTACCTGTTGGTCTTTAATGTCACATCTTCTTCCTGGTTCGTAAAAAGTAGGAAACTACCCCTGTTTATCTATCTTTCGTTTTCCTCAAAGATATTCGAACTAATGAGCCATGTCCTTCTTTGATTATACCAAAATATATTAGAATGCCACTTGCTTGATGTGTTGTCAACCTTTTTCCATGTGTGAGAACAAGAACTCTTCCAAACTGTCTGACATATCATGAAATATGGTATTTCTGATCACTTGATAACAAAAGTTTAGTTCTCACTGTTTCTTCTCTTGTTGAATGTTGACACCTGTTACATGATCCTTGGAAGAGATTTATTTTTCAAAAATTTTCCCTCAGCCTTTCAAAATTGGTTTACTGAGTTTGAATTATGTAGCTACAACAGTTTCGTAGCGCGCTACAAAACTGCTGTGCGTTAGGCATTATCTTCAGCAGTTTCATAGCGCGCTACAAAACTGCTGAGTAATCACCAAAACACATCCTAATATAAAAAATTTGCTATCTTGAGATTCTTTATATTCAAACATCCTTTTCAACTGCTCCAAATCTTTTCAAAACTTAGTGAAACTGTATGATTCCTCAAGAAAAATTATAACAAGGAAAAAACCATCAAAATTTGGAACATAACCTTTATTTCTATGTGACTTCCTTAAGGAGATTTTTTCTGCTGGGCTGACTGCATTTTTAAGTCCTCAATTTGCTTCTTCATGACTCTGGTCCCAACTCTCAGCTTTGTATTGACCTTTCTGATGAATTGTACCTCCTTTATTGTAGGAACAATCTAGCTACGAAATTGAACATTAAAGTCGACCACCTCTGGTATTTGAAATGTTTTTTCCTCCCACTGAGCTTGCATTTGGTTAAAATAAGCTTCTTTAGTTGCATGTTTTCTGGACACTTTCTTTAGTCTAGCAATTTCAAAATTTACCAATTCCAACTTTCTTTTCAACTCTTCAACACTATCTTCTTCTTGAAGGGTGACTGCTTTACCTTTATCTCTTCCTTCATGAGACTGTGTTATCTCCTCTGTTTCATCTGATCCTGGTAGTATCTCCTGTATGTCTTTGAAATTCCTCGTTATGGGTCTTCTTCGCCTAAAGACAAATTTATCAACCAGATCATCGAACTTGAGCTTTTTCAAGGCTTTATTTATCTTAGCCTTGTTTTTTCTTGACTCTATCACATCTGCTTGAACCAGGGGAGTCTCTTCAATATCAATTACCTGCAATATGTCGTTAAGACTTCCCTTTGAAACCGGGGTGTCTTCAGTCACCACTACTTTGCCCTTTTCCCTAGCTAATTGGCTTCTTGTCATTATTCTCTGGACTAATTAACCTGTGGGTGATTCAGGTGCGCTCTCTCTAATTTGAATTTTCTCTTTCTGGGATTGTCGGGGTGTATCTTGGATTATCAGTGACATGGTGGGTTCCCTTACCTGTTCCCTAGCCTTCACCTTTATAAACCTCTTGGATCTTGTTTCTGCCTGATGATCACTGGTTGCTGGCAAGTCTTTTGTATTTTGAGGACTAAGATGAGTCTCGTTCTTGAAACCAGACATGAAGATGAACGTGTGCCAGTATCTACCTACCTTCTGGAGTTCATGTAGAACAATCAACTCAATCAATCCATGGTGGAACAATGAAGTCTCACAAGCCTCTTTCCTTAATTGCACCTTATCACACATTTTGCTTAGGCTATGGAATAAGAAGAAAGGTAAATCAATAGATGTCTTCCCTGTGAAATGCAACATAAATTTAAAATGATATGAATACACCTTATTATATCTCCCTTCACAGGTAAGGTACTTCTATATGCAGGTAAGCAAATTGGCATACGAATCCTTGACATAACTCCTAGGAACAAACTTGTTTAAATCAGAGTTAAAGAACTAGTGCTTCAGAAATTCTTTACATGGGTTCATATAAAATTTGAAATTCTTAAACCAAGTTTCTTGCCCTCTTGGAATCTCCGTAACTGTGGATATTATGTCTGGTGAGACCTGCAGTTCAAGCATACCAACCTTTGAATTCAGTCCTATGAAATTCAAGGCAAATTCCTTGGTGACTTTTGCATGACCTCCCCGGAGTTTCTTGCAAAAATTCCAGCACCCAGCTTTCTTGAATGCATGCTCAACTTCTCTGTTCCTCAAGGTTATGTCTAAATGTTCAGGTTTAGTCCTTAAACACATGCATGACTTGTGATTCTTTCTCACTACAAACCCCTCAATGAATCTCCAGTGGAATGATATGTTTGATGACCGACACTGTTTCAATCATTGATCTCTGCCTCACTTGATATATAATGAATTCAAATTGAAAATTTGTAGATTTTTCCCTTATACAATGAATACAATCATGACTAAGACTCTGAATACCTGACTTTTCTTGGATCTTGCAATCCAAGTGTACCAGAGTACCTAGCGACTGTAATGATGGAGATAAGCGGTTGGACATGATATGTAGAGTGTATAAGCTAACAGTGGATGATGCAACCATAACTGAAGTTGACAGATTTGATAGTTAGGAAAGATTTGGTGCGGATTGCACGAATCTCTGATTTTGTAGCGCAGTCAGTGCAAAATTTGGATTATGCACTACGAAATCACCTAAAACATATTGCGCTGTGAAAACACATAAAACTGAATTATGCACTACGAAATCACCTAAAAAGCTTTGTAGCACATAATAACCTTTGAAACAACCTTAACACATGACACTTTGAATAAATGTGGGGCTAATGGTGGGTAAAACAAGATTGTTGACCATTAACAAAGGGAACAAGACTCCTAGGACTTAGACACTAAAGCAAAAATGGAAAAACTAAACTCGGACTAACACCTATCCTTTACAATGAAACTGATTTGAATTTTTTTTTGACATTTTTTCTTAAGAGATAACATGCGGAGTTGATCATCAGTAAGCCAACTTCTAAAAAATATAACGTAGATAAGTTCACGTATGTATAGTTACCTCAAGTAACTTATTTAGTTATTCTCATGCTTACTGATTACGCCACATTTATATGTATGAATTAGCACTTCAATCACATAAAAATGTTAGAGTAACCATACACCATTGTTCATACAATTAATAACTGACCGGAGAACATCAGTAAAGTACTCATGTGTAAGCATTCGATACCATTCGTTTAGTCCTTATTATGGTGAAAAAATTCTCCTAAACAACTAAAATTGTAATAGAGAAGGGAAGACAACAACATACAAACATTCCATGCTTCATGAAACGAACTAAAACATCACTTAGAGAGTAGAGCACCACCACCCAACCATGAATAAACTCTGATTCCCCCTCAGCCGAGGTTCTTTCCAAGGATCAATTGTCCTTAAGCTATCAATGCACTGTGTATTTAGTACCCTCTTTCATGATTTAGTTTCCATTAGCGGCATCTTGGTTTTATTGATTTTTCCCATTTGCCTAGGTCCCCTTCGAAAAGTCTAGTCTTTATCCCCCGCGATACTTTTCCTCATAAATCTTGCCTTTATCTCCCACAAAGATTTTATGCCCAATGGATATTTATCTCCAATCCATCCAAGCTTATCTAGAATCACATCTAGAAGCTTTATGATCCACCCAAATGATTTATTTTATTAATTTATTTAATAACGTATTTTCTTTTCATATTACATATCATACCTAGCTTTCCTCAACTTATGTTTAAAATAGTTCAACCCACAAAGGAGGGTATCACAACTACCTTTCCACAACTTAGGTTTACAATAATTTCACACACAAGGGAGGAATGTTACATCTTTACATGAGGGTGGCTACCTTTACATGAGGGAGTCCCTACATAGAACACCAAATCACCATGTAGTCTACACTTACCGGGTCTTCCTCTTATTATTATTATTAGGAAGTGCTTGATATTTTTTATTTTAATTTTTAATTTTCAATTTACTTTTTTCATTGGACATCGAATATTTATTATGTGCAACATTAAAATGTTTTATCTTCACATCTTATTTCTATTTACAGATACATATGAAGTTGACATATATATAAATTTGATAACATAGATCTTGAAATAGTTTATTTAAATCCTATGTTGAAAATATATGAAAAGTATAAGGTTTTAACATATTTCTCACTTTTCCTTTTTTACTTCTAATCATATTGTCTCTTTTTAAAGTTGATATGAAATTAAATTTCTAGATTTGTACATCTCAATATTTTATTTATGATTGAGAGTGAGTGAAATACTTTTACTTAGGTTGAGATTATTAATGATTCGTAATTCTTTTAACTAAAACCACCTAAACATCCATATCCACTTTTGTTGTTTTATTGCCACCCACATTGCTTTTCTATTCTATTGAAAGAATATTTTATTTTTACTTTAAAATCATTTTTTAGAATGAACAAAATAATCCACTGAAGTGAATGACATATATGAAGTTATTTAGTTTTAAATTGTTGCCTACACATATCTTGAAATAGTTTATTTACATTTTGTGTTGAAATACTTTTGACAATGATAAGGTTTAAAAATATTACTCACACTTTTATTTTACTTTTAATTACTTCGTCTCTTTTAACGTTGATAGGAAACTATGTTATCTCATGTGGACATCGAAATATTTTATTTTATGAAATTATCTTACGTTGTGCACATACTAAAATATTATATTTATGACTGAAAGTGATTAAAATATTTTTACCATATTGGATTCTCCACTGGCTATAGTGAAGTTGGGATTATTGATGTTTTATAAGGCTTTTAATTAAAACAATGTAACCATGCATATTCATTTTTTTTTGTTTTATTATGATAGATGACATTGCTTTTTCTATTAGAGAATATTTTAGTTTCCTCTTAAGGACGTGTAAATCCAGGTTGAGCATGTAAAAAATTTGGGGTAGCCCTCATACTATATTGTATAGATATTGGGTTGTATTGTATAGTGTCATCTCTCCACATTAAAAAAATATATATATATATGTGTTACTCACAGCATTGAACTATATTAAAACTGGTGCAAACATCTATATTACATATGTAAATAAGGTATTATCACTTCCAATTACATTAACTCTATCTCTATATATTAATCCCTACATTTAATAAATAACACAATGTTTTGGATTTTTTATGTTAATTCTATGGATTTCATTTAACTGTCATACTCCTTTGTCCTCCCGAGCAATGGCGGGAGCACGTCTTGAGAAATCCACTATATGATCTCCAGTTTTCCTTCCTGCCTTAACATCTTCACTCCACCAACGATCTTCAACACTTGATCTCATCTGATAGTAGAGGGGTTCCCTAATAGCTCCGGTTATTTGATGGTGAGTCTCATTATGTTCTATTGAGCATTTATAGTTATGTTTTTAGCTCTCCGATGATTTTTCTTGCTCCATGGTTTCCCCACAAATGGCCATATGGTATGATTCTATAGCTGGGGCATGGTTGGATGGATATTATTCCACTATAGTCATGACCCCTCATGCGACCCTAATAGGTTTACAACGTTCCTATGATACATTTCCCTCTGTGTATTTTTTTTCCTTTGTTAATCTAATATCAAAGTAATTCTCTTGCCATGTTTTATTTCAGGTTCTCCCTGAGATACCTTAGCGCTCCAGATACCATCACTAGGTGCCTTACCTAGAGTTCTATCATCACTTCCTGTTCTGGTCACTAATATTCCTTCGGGTATGTGAAAGGAATTGAATTCCTTCTGGTAGCCTATAAGCGGTCAAAGCCTTTTATGGCTTGATTAAGGGTGCGGTATAACATTAGCTCTTCTAGAGCACCCCCAATAGGGTTTTTTCTAGCTTTTCTAACTCTTAGTCTTTGATAATGTCAATACTCCATGTATCATTTCAGGTGAGCCGAATAGCTTCCCCTTCTGAGGCAAGTTGATGTTGATGTAATAGTTATATCTATTTGGACAGAATGTAGATAGCACAAGTTTCATTTTGAGGTTTGTTTATTAGGTCCTTAAGGTTATTTTCGTGAGCGTTAGCTTATATGAGCTTGACCCGGGTTTGGAAGAATTATTTAGCCAAGCAAATCTCGCACCTACCAGCCCTTTCGACAACAGCTTGCGAAACACAGACTGAGGTCTCGGTCCTGAGATAGCAGGGGAGGGTGCTAGAACCAGGTTTCTACACCCTTCAGATGTCTAGATGTGGTCTTGGAGGTTTGTGTGTTGTCTTGCAGCTTTGCACTGTGCTAGATCCACGCAGATCCTAATTATCTTTAGCTTTCTCTAGATCTAATTTATCCGATTAAGTATTATAACCCAGATTTACTTAGAGGGCTCTTTAAGCAAACATTTATCACTTTTATTTAGTTCACAGCTTAAGATTTAAACCCAGATTCACAACTATTCAATAAGCAGTGCACGCAAAATAGTTTATTAACCATACAAAATTCTAGATTCGTGATAATTTAGATTCAACACAGAATTCAAAAAAACTTATATTTATTTCCACTTATCACCCCTACATATAGATCTACCCTGCACACTCAACTGTAGGGGTCAGCATGTTAGAGTCGGTCTAGTTATCCCTCTGTCAGAGATCAAAAATATTTTTTGCATTTCATTTTTAGGTGTCCCATCAGTTTCAATCAGTTGCATTTCGTTAGGCATGCCATAAATCTGACGGAATAGTTTGTGTCACTCATTCCCCTGACGTGTGGCACTGCTGGTCCAAGTCTATTCATGAAAACAAATCTTGAAAGGTCATTTACAGTCCTGTTTCAAATTCCTAGGTCATGACAAGTGTTCTCGGCCATTAGGTCTAGGGTTGAGTCAATTTTATTTTGCAAATTCTAAAAAGACCAGCAGGCTAGAGGGATGTTGGTTACCTCAATAATTTTTATCATTATACATATAGATTAGCACTTCTCTTCAAAACTTTGTTTTGAAGATAAGTCGTCATCTCATTTTTGTAATAAATTTTCAAAAATTTCAGTTCTTGAATTGTCCAGGCGCAGCCTTGGTCTCCTTTGCCATATCATATCACAGCTATCCCTGCAAAAAATTGTCAAATAAAATCATTATTTCAACCACATTTAAGGAGGAAACCAAAAAGTCAGAAGCCTATTAATCCTAAAACAGTGTTAACGACAAAACATTACAAAATGGATTATGGACCAAGCAAAAATCAAAAGGGAGTCCTTATAAAGATATTTCAACACATTTTCAACTCATTGTACATGCCAAGAGTCAAGAAGATCATTCCAAAGAGAATTTGTGAATTTGAGTGGAAGTTAGAGCAGTTTCTAGGCGCGCGACGCACTGGGCTAGACACGCAACGCATCAGGAGCGCGCGGCGCATTGGACACAAAGCCACAGTGTAAAAATACATGAGCGTGGCACATCAGAGGCGCGTGGCGCATTGGGTCAGGCGCGCGGCACACTAGGTTTGGAGCCCGAAGCTTGTTCGGAAAAGCATCAAATCGCCTCCTCTCCGCACAAATTTGCAGGTAGGCTCATATCCATTACCTTTTCTTGGTTTTTAAAGGTTAATGTGATGGGTTCATGAAATATTTGCCGTAGAGATCCAAGTGGAAAGCCCTCCTTTGTCAATGAAAAGTGCTATAGGGTTTGAATGTAAAAAATTGTTGTAGGGTTCAAAAATAGAGTGTAACCAAGGTTGTGATTTTTTCCCCATTTCCCTTTGTTTCCCATTCCCAAATTCACCATTATTTTTCCCCATTAATTCCCTCATTAATACTACACTACAATCCCTCAAATCTTAGTCCCTCACCTCTATTAAAAAACACATTATCCCTACCTAACATCCCAAAATCCTAAATCCAATATTTTCATTTCCCTTTCTTTCCCTAATTCCAGTGTTTTTATTTCCAAAGTCCCTAATTCCCTAATGTTTTCCCTTTCCTAATATCCCCTTGTGCATTTGTTTCCCCTTGGTCACAACATTTTTAGAGCAAAGAACAGTTTACAGTCAATTGTACACACAGTTTATGCATCAACATATATATTCCAGTTATCTTGTTTTCAAAGTCATGTCATAGACCGAGTCAGTCTATGAGCAGGAGTATGACAGTGATTCTACACCAGAGGTAAATGTGCCAAATGTGCCATGGAGGTATCACAAAAGTGGCAAAGGCGGTTAGCATGTCAGGGAGGAGCCTACTTCTTTGGCTCAATTGTAGGCTTGCCCACTTGCAATGGATTGTTTTCAGCGTCAGTCATGTTTCTGATACTGTGAGATGATCTCACAAACCCAGCATCATCGACAACTAGTTCGATTATTTATTCTACATTTACATGATGGTCATGTAAACCTCGTCGGAGTGAATTTCACCTTGTCACCAGAGACTATTGCTCAGGCCACTGGGATACCAAATTTAGGAGAGGAATGGAGCAAACGCCAGCAGTTAGACAGATTCTACTATGAGCCATACATCAAACCCGTGTATATAAGACACTTGAGCACAATTTTTCCTTTCAGATTCCTGAGGGATGAGTTTGCACCGTTGATGAAACTCATCATTCGATATTTCAGTTGTGAGGGAAGATTCTCGCGTCTCTATGTGTACCATGTCCGTTTGTTGATGCATTTCACGAGGGTACGCATGATGAACATTCCATACTTCATGTGTCGCAACATAGAGAGGATGGTGACTTTAGTACAAAGGAAGAGCCCAGCACATCAGCATAAGAGCATATATCATTACGCGCTAATCAAAATCATAGTGATGCATCAGTTGACACAACAAGGCATTACTTGGGAGGATTTCATCTCCCGTGACTACTTCTTAGTGCTACAACTGCCTCCCGAGATAGTACATGATGAGGGAGCGCCTTCACACCAGCCAGACATTCCTGAGATTAAGCATATAAGTGCTCCTCCATATGTGACATACCAGCAAGGCCATAGGGCCTTATTTGCATCTACAGGACGAGTACTATCTCCACCCGGGGAGGAAGGGGTCTCGTTGACTTCATCAGCACAGCGAGTATTATCTCCACATCATGTGGAAGGGGTCTCACCTACTTCTTCAAAACAGGTACAGATCTAGGATAGGGGCAAGAGGACCATGCATGATGAGGGTCCTTCAGGAGACCGGGCCACAGATTTCATTGATGTTGATGCGAGCTCTCCTAGTTCGGAGCTAAAGGACATCATCCGTGAGAAAAGGGCTAAGAATGACTCGCTGCAAAAGAAATTGTAGATGGCTAAGTGGGTGATAAACTACTTGGAGCAGCACAACAAATAGCTAGAGGATGAACATACACTTTATGAGCTGTGGAAAATCCGTGAAGATCGAGAATTGGCCCAAAAGAGACCTGGTGATTTGACACCGATTGATCGAGAGTCTATGCTCATCTGTGTGAATACTCATTTGGAGAAATTGTTAGCGAAGGAAAATAGAGACAAAGACATGCTTCGTCATATGAAAAGTCATTATTGGGCTCGTATGCATGTCTGCAAAGCAAAAATGAAGATTCTAAAGAGGCGATTGAGCAAAGCACTAAAACGGTGGAAAAACCCCGATCCACTCCAAATTTTGGCCAAGGCTTCATTGGCGGGGAAGAATACATGATGGAGGGTCTTCACTTCGAATTTGAGCAAATTCGGAGAAACTTTTGTCATTTTGAAAATTTTGTCCTAAAAACAGGGTTTTTGGCTCAACCCGTAGCGCGTCGACACGCGCCCTTAAGATTGGGACACTTGCTGGGGGAAAACTCTACATTTTTGGGTTTGTCATGATGAATTATACATGCTCAACTATTGCCAAAGCATTTCATTAAGTTCTGGGTGACCAAAAGGCTCAAAAACACCATGAAAATCACCTTTCTGCCACCTTTTTCACCTGCAGGAAGTACTTCCGGGAGAATGATATTTTGAGGGGGCAAAGGAGCTCCAAATTGCAAAATTCCACTTGGGCTGGATAGCAGACATCCAGGGCTTTCCAACCAGATATTGTGAGCTTGCTTTGGATGTCAGGAAGTGCCCCAAAAATAGGTTGAAAGGCGTGCAGCGCATAGGGCTCAAGCGCGTGGCGCATAGGGCTTTTTGGCCAAATTTTCATCTTTCAACTCAGGAAATGCAGCCAGTTTGACTAGTTTTGACTTGTGATGTGATTTTTCACTCCTCTTGATGTAATTAATGAAACATGATGTTATTTTGACACTTAGTTACTTGTTCTAGAAGATTCATTCACCAAAAAGTGAAAATTTATTGAATGAAATGGTTTCCTACCTTATAGAGGCAAGTTGTTTTGACTGCCTAGATTGTAGTGCTTTGTTTAGAGTTGGTTGAAATAGCTCCTAGGATGATGAGCTCGACCCCTAGAGGCAAGGGAATGGGTTGGATTGCCTATATTATGTATTTTCTTAGTCATTTTCAGGGTTGGACTCTTGGGAATAGCTTGACACTCTATTGTACATATTTTATCTGCATTTTTGGCAAAGGAAAGACCAGGGTTTTGCAACACTGTTTGGAATTCATGTGGCTTTATGTGCTGATAGTGTGCTTCTTTCAGTATTTGTAAGTTTTTTATGTGTATAAATTTCCTTCTCTTATCTTCTGCAATTGAACAAATGAAGTGTTAAGGTAGAATCCATAATTTGCTATGCTTTGCCTTTAAGTTTGTTTGATTTTCCATGTTTTCATCTGTTTATGGAGAATCCTTGAAAGTTTCTTGCTCTCGTTAACTTCTCACCAGTCAGATCTAGCCATTCATTCTCTTTAAAGTCATCAAAACAATCGCCTATCTTGCCCCAGGTACACCTCTGCAAAAACTATGCCTCATCCCCGCACCCAAAATTGCCTTTCCCTTGAATTCAACGAAACTTCAAAAAATCAATTTCAAACTCCTTGTACTTCATACCTAGCCTAAAATTAGTTATCAATTTAGTCATCTTGACCTCATTGATTACCTTTTGCCGAGATTGACTCGGAGAGAGCCCTCTCCTGTGTTAGGATATTCCGACACATAGGAATAGTTAAGTATAACTTGGTCTAGTATAGAGTTAGGTAAAGTGTGTTCTTTACTATGTACATTTGTAACTTACAATCCGACGGTCACGATATGTAGTGATCCGACGGTTCATTCTCTCCTCGGTATTACCGACACTTGATCCGTGGCTTGACACCCGATTGGTCCATGAACTCTATTTAAAGCGCATGGAGGGTCATTTGTAGGTTAACCGTGCATGAGAGAAGCTTATGTAAATTTTCATTCTTTATTAATAAATTGCCTGTA
>APFE030149957.1:718672-782036 GCA_000404065.3 Pinus taeda | reverse complement strand
GTAGACCTCTGCAAAAATTGTGCCTCATCCCCGCACCCAAAATTGCCTTTCCCTTGAATTCAACAAAACTTCAAAAAATCAATTTCAAACTCCTTGTACTTCATACCTAGCCTAAAATTAGTTATCAATTTAGTCATATTGAGCCCCATTGATCGTCTTTAGCCGAGATTGACCACAGAGATCAGTTAGCAGCTTCTGTGCATTACTTGTGCTAGCAGCAAATTCTTCCATCATGCACTACATTCGTTGCACATGTGTTGCCGACACTTCAATCCCTATCTCTACCATCTCCATAATGGCATACTAAGTTCGCATGTGGGCTACCTTGTGGTCTATTGTGGTTGAAACTGCAAATGCCTCGTCTAGCCACGGCTAGAGACAGGCTTTAACCACTGTTTCTTTTTGTCTAGCGGCATTGGCTTGGATTTTCATGTCCTGCACCTCCCTCATCCTCGCCAAGCACTACGTGGTAGCAACGGTCTGCGTGGTCCCTCTAAGCTGATCGTAATCTTGTTGGAGCTCCTGGGCCTCAGATTCCAATTGATGAAGTGTTGGATCCTATGGAAGGGCAGTGATTGTAACAATCGACTGAGTTAACAGCTCGATACATTCTGCCATTGACCGTGTGAGCATCGCACGACCCATAGTAATAATGTTCCTGTGTTGTTCTAAGATCTCTAGTGGCATCGGTTGTGGAACCTGCAGACTTAAGTCTGCGATCTACATGCTGAGCTCTAGCTGGATCTGTGTGGCCTCCTCCTTTGTCTTTTGGAACTCAGTAGCCAGTGTACTGATCTATGTCTTAATGGGAAAGTCCTCCACAATTTCTAACTCCTGGGCACTCGAACAGGCTTCTGCTACTACCTTCTCCATCTACTGCTTTTGTGTGACTGCTTCATCGCATTAGAGCCACAATTGTTCAATATTAACTTTCTGCTCTTGGAGTACATGGTCTACATAGCCGGCCCTGGTGTAGAGTTCAGTTGTGGCGCTGTCGTGTAGTTGTTGCAAACTTTCGCCTGGTAGAGCAGCCATGTTCAGTCCCAGTCCTGTAAGTTGTTCTAGCACAGCTTGGTCCTCCATTTGGGTGGTGAGAAATGCACCTACTAGAATCGAGATAGAATGAGCCATTTAGCCTTTGAACAACAGTTCCATGGTTGCCATACTAGAAACCCATGGAGTAGCGCTGGTGCCTACCCCCGCGATTCTTAATCCCAACTCGTGTAGTTGTGCACAAAGTTCCCCCAACACAATCTCCTGCTCTGACATGGCCTCATTAACCACTTCCCGAGTGGCATCTCGAACGGTGTTGTCGATGTCTGTTAATTCTCATTCAGTTAGCATGGTCACTTCGCTATCCGTTTTAGATGCCTTTACCTCTTTCCGTGGCTTTGGCCGCTCTGATGGTGCTGACCGCTTCAGTGGCGAATCTATGCCTGTTGCTGGTGGTTCGTCTGCACCCATTTTAGGGGTTGCCCTCTGACTACCCTTGTCTGTTGTTGACTCCACCCCTCCTGGTGGTGCCTTTCCTACTGCCGTCCGAGCCACCTCCCGTGCTGCCTTAACTTCCGCAGCAAACTATTCATTGCGCTTTTTCTGAGTGACTCGCTTAGTTTCCTCCTTTTGCAGCCTGATAGTGGCCTTGTTGCACTCTATTGTTGTTGGTCTGCACCATGACAGTGGCCAAGTATCCACAATCCCTTCGATAACATCATCAATGGTGATAAATCGAAGTGAGGTCCATGCCTGGGCTGGGTCCTTACACGCCCTGATGTAGAGACGAGGCATGTCTACCTTAAATTCAACAATATGCTTCATGCTTTCATAGATCCCATTGGACAGGTAGGGTAAGGTAGTAATCCACTAACACACAGTCGCCTCCATCGGTACCCAAAAGATTTTGATATTTTGAATTCATCCCACTTCCCTTGTTGCCCAAAGGGAAGCATATCGAGCAGCTTCTGACCATTCTGTGTGCAAGACAAGAAACTAGCTTTCTTCGGGTAGGTTGGTGGCAACCAACATGATGGATAGGAGCAGCCATGCATAATGGAAAGTTTTGCCCTCCTCCTGCACTTTGCAACAGTTGGTTAAAAACTCTTCACAAAGAAACTAGGACCAATTGAACAGTATGCCAGTGACACATTCTTCAACGAGTGCAATCATGACTGCTAGAACCTCAATGCCATGGCACTTCCTCATTACATTCCCTACCAGCAATTGAGTGGCGACGCGAACTGCTTTATCTGAGATACTATCAATGACGTACCCATGATGCCCTTTTGTAAGATTATACTTCTTTTTTAATTGTTCTATCATCACAACATCGTTACCTCATGTCAGTAATTTCTCGAGGATCTCTCCCATCGTAGGGAAGGTGCGAAACTTGATGAACAAGTTCAAGTGCGATATTGATAGGTTTACCGACCCATAATATATCCTCATGAATTGGGTATAGCAATTGCTTTATAACCAACATAATTATCAGGGGCCGGAGGAAGTGGGGAATCGACAAGAGACAGAGTAGCCCAACTTGGTCCACCTTCTGTAACCACTCCTTGGGATGGAGCACTGTCACCATAAATTCTACAGTCTACTCCATTAGTGTGTGCATCGCCAAGTCGAGAAATTTTACTATTTCCGCGAGATCCCAATCTTCGAATTTCATTTCCGCCACACGGCTAACCACATAATTTTATATTGGGACTTCTTTTGGTAGAGCTGGCGTAGTGATGACAATGTCAACTTCATCTAGGTTTGCAGGTACTTTCACCTTTCCCTTGTTTGGAGGCATATACTTGGGTCGTCATATAGGTTGTATAGAAACCTCCGCAGGGTTGACTTCTTCGACATATGTGGGAGAGTCTTCAACTTCTGTATCGTTGTCAATGGTAACATATTTACCTTTTTCCTCCATTGTGAACTTGTCAAAGTGCAGATGTTGTGGTGACCTCCTTACTGATTCTGGGATCTGAGCGCTCTTCTTGGTCCTCGCTGTGCGAGGTGATTTCGGGAGCTTGGCTATTGGTGGTGACACTTGCTGCAGGCTATCGGTGGTAAGATTGTGTGCTTTATGGATTGCTTCCTGGTAGTGCTTCAGCAAGGCCTTAAACCACAGACTTTCTTCGAATTTCTTTTCCCACATCTTGCACTTGCTCCTAACCCATGGTAGCTTTCCAGCAGGATGGTAAGATGTGGTGGTGTAATCCTTACTATGACTATATAAGACTAGGAATTTAAGATTGGCTGCTTGCCCTTGCAGGAGCTCAATAATGCAATTTTGACGGTTATTCTTTTGCCTTAATTTCTTGTCGCTCACTCCATGGTGCTTTAAATGGGTCATCATGTCATGAACAGTACCTGCAATGGTCACTTTCCACCCTTCCTTCATGGCCACGAAACCCCACGATCGTACTTGTGTTTTTTGTGTGTAGGCTAAGGTCATATCGCACAACTTTTCAACAACCTAGCTTATAGTCTCGTACCCTCTTTCAACTCTGAGGAGCATTAGGACTCGACGTCCTATGGATAGTCAGGTGGGAGAACCCCTCACGTGGATCTTCCATTTCTCGACTAGCTCAGGCTACAAGCACCTTCTGCGTTCCCTTGATTCTGCTAATGGGTTGCAGTGTGTGTGGTCTTGTCCTTTTAGGTGCCAGTGTAACCATGCTAGCGTGGTCATTACTTGTGGTAGGGTAGGAGAGCTAGCCCTACCTTGGTTCCTTCGTTTCCTCCTTGGCGTGACCCATGTAAGAAAATTTTATCTGCAATTTAGTAATAGTTTTATCCAACCTTGCCCTTTATGTGCAGACTCTGGCCCTTGTTTCTTCTAACTTACCCAGCTGCACCTTACCATGCCAAATGACTGCCCAGATGTGTTGAATTCTATCGTGGATAGTGTTACTGCTAGGATGAGTTGTATCTAAGAGACTTCCCTATCTGGTCGTGCGAACCTTCGTTATGCACAGTTCTAGTTGGGTTGATGGTCGCCTATCATACATTTGGACCCTTCGTCATTGAAGACCGACTATTCTTCCAATGTGTACCTAGAACCGCTTCTTAGATCTTCGCTTCCGTGGCCCCCCATGGTACGCACAACTCTTTTTCCAACCCGTCATGATGTTCCTGTGTTGTGTCCATCGTGCTATACTAGATGAGCTACCCTCCATTGGTAGCAGCACTTTCTACTGGCTGTTTTCTCCCCTCAGTGGTTACGTGTCGCAGTGACCAAATCATATTGCAATTAAGCGTTGTAATTTTCTGCAAGTGGTTCTGCCATCGTTTAGTCTCCTCCTTGGAATCCATTGTGCAAGTGCTATCGCCTTCCCACAAGGTTCTTCCATCATCCCTGGGACGCGCCTGGTCCTGGTCTTGAGTTGTCATCTGATAGATGCAATTTAGCTCGTCGTCATTGTCGTCATTGTGCATTAGCTCGGTGTAGCGTTCTCCTTGTACAGGGTCCAATGGAACTACTACTTATAGTGACTTCTTCTCAAACATCATTTTCTGCCTTTTTAAGTTAATAATCCCCTTCATGTCCATTGCCAAATAAATTCCGAGCAATGAAAGGTAAGGATTACTGTCATCAACAATCTCTATAACTTCAAAATTGGTCAGTGTAGTAACACTATCGATATCCACAGTCACTCCTTTTAGTCAACCCATTAGTAAGATCTTTTGTTGGTTAGCCATTCGTAACTGAATCGATGACCATTGCAATGTAGGCTTGGCCATGTGCTCCCATGTCTGTTTAGGTAATACGTTCGCATCTAATCCTAAGTCTAAGATGACTTGATCCATTTCATATTCACTGATTTTCATTGTTAATCTCATTTCCCATCCATTGCGCAGAGCATGCCTCCCTATTTTTCAAACTACCTATGGTTTGTTGGATTCAGTGCACCTGGTGATCAATTCTTGCAATCCTTGAATGGCCTTACTATCACGCAGTAGTTTCATGAAGGTTTCGAGAAAGGTTGTAATCATGGAGGGGTCCAACCCTGACTCCACTTGATCCCTTCTGCCCGGGGTAGAAGCTTCTGTGCCGCCCCACTGAGCTTCCCTCGAGATCGTCGTTCCTCATTCTGGCTCGGAGTCATGTGCCTTTGTAGGTGTATTGTACCCCTTACGTTCTTCTTGCGGATGACCTCCTATAGTTGCGCCACTTCTTAGTACCATATTTATACGGGGATCCTCTTTGCAAGGCTCTCCTCACATCATCTGAATATTCTAGGTTGGTGGAGGTTGGAGTGCTCCCTTTTCGCACAGTTGGGCAATTAAGGTAGGATAGTCAACATTTTCATGATCAAATTGTTCATAGTAGGGGCACAAAGTTCTGGTTGAGTTAGTGCAGTCACAAGAATAGTGTCTGAATCTGCCACAATTATAACAGATTAACGGTATGCAGCCCCACCCAGACCCGATTCCTCTTCCTCGGCTGAGTCCTTGAAATCCTCCCCGCACTTCAGTCTGCATTTGATAAGTTGGGGTTCTTTATATAATTAAGTCATAACTTCGACACGTCGGCTCATCGTGTCCCACTGATCAATAGAAGTTACAATACAATTGTTGCGGGATGTGGGTATACTTTTGTAGTAGGTGGTAGTTATCTGTTGCGTGTTTCCCACCCACCTGACAAATCGTGGACCAGAGCGTAGGCATGATACTCAGTCCTACTTGTACCTCTACCTTTAATGGCATCGGGACTCCCCCCACCAGATATTTCACAAAGACAGGGTAATGATCCTTTTTGTGCACTTAGCTCTTGCATTTAACACATCCCTCTTTTGTACGTACCTCCGGATGGGATACCCTTTCTTGTTTCAAGTTCTATTGTTCTAAATTCAAGTTTTGAAGTTGCATGTGGATTTGCTGAACTCCCAACCCTGGGTCCGATATTGGGGTCTCGTGTATCCTCATTGTTGTGTCTAGTGCCTTGGCTTGGGTTGAGATCTTTTGTTTTGATACGGTCATCCTCAGTTGTGGTGTCAATGACTCCACAAACCACGTGCAATGCTACTCCTTTGTCAGTGTCATGTTGGCCTCGCAGATAGCACTTTTCAACCTCTGATCCAAATCCCACAGACTTTCTCTAGGCATCATCACAATCTCTTTGAACCTAATAACCAACTGGGCCCTTGACTTTGGGCACTCGAATTCCTTATTTAGCACCCTCTGGATTGTGGTAATGCCTTCAGTTGGGTGATCATGGGAATACTTCATGTACCAATGTAGTGCGTGGTCCTAAAACGCACTAACTAGGGTAACCTTCTTGACGTTATCATCTATGATACCCTGAGCATTCCATACAGAATTTATCACAAACCAAAATCATCTTGATTCCTCATTCCCCACACCTTTAAATATCGGCAGTTTAACTGAAGTTGCTATCTCGATCATTGAGGCTGTTGGAGTTGGGGATGGGGTTGGTGTTGGAGTGGATGGATTAGATGTAGGTGACATGGGTGGTGGCATCGAAGGAGGTGGTATTAGGGGGAAGTGCTCTCTGATCAACCGGATTGCACTTCCTTGTGAGAACCTCATAGCTCTTCCTCGCTTTCCTGGGAAATGGAAGCTAACAGATTGTTCTCTATTCCTCCCATTCCGCAGTAACTTCTTCTGCTCCACGTTACTCTAGACATTAATCAACTCGCATAATCTATTTTGTCACATAATAACATCTTAATCCAGGTATTCAGTAATTTGATATACCTTCCTCGTGGTCCTTGAAGAAATCGCCTTTCCACCTTGCTATAGCTCATGGTGGTATCTATCGCAAACTTAATGATAAATCCTCCTATTACCCAATCCAGCCAATGATCCACTGTGCGCATGATCTTATCCTCAGTGGCTTCTAGCCTGTGCACCAGTTCCGTGGTCCACACAATAGGGTGGTCCAATCTGCACCTTCCCACACTGTCAGCTAGCCTTGTGATCCACTCATATAGCTCTACTGGGAATGACGCAAAGAAGATCTCGTGAATATCTATGAATATGTACCGGTCCAACCAATCTTCCTTTGATACTCGTGGGTTTCTATTTTCTTGAACGAAAAAATCGTGGAGTTTCATTTCCCAACACTCGTAAATATCTCTCTTTGTAGGGTTCTAGTGTTTCCACATCAAACACCCCTTAGGAAGATCTCGGTCTCGGAAATGGAACCATTTGTTGGCTTATAGGAGCCTGACCGATGTTTTGAAGAATTATTTAGCTAAGCAAATCCCGCAGCTATCGGCCCTTTCAGTAACAGCCTGCGAAGCGTGGACTGAGGTCTCACTTGAGGTAGTGGGGGAGGGTGTTGGAACTAGGTTTCCACACCCTTGGGATGTTTATATGTGGTCGGAGAGGTTCGCGCACCATCCTACAGCTTCGTGTTGTGCTAGATCCACGCAGATCCTGATTATCTTTAGCTTTTTGTAGATATAATTTATTCGATTAAGTATTATAATCCGGATCTACTTAGAGAGGTATTTAAGAAAACATGTATCACTTTTATTAGTTCGCTGATTGAGATTTAAAACTAGATTCACAAGTATTTAATAAGAAGTGCGTGAAAAATAGTTTTATTAACCATACAAAATGCTAGATTCACAATAATTCAGATTCAACACAGAATTCAGAAAAACTTATCTTTATTTGCATTTATCACCCTTACATCTAGATCTGCCCTGCGCACTTAGCTATAGGGGTCCACGCACATAACTACGGACTCTTCCAAGAGTCTGCACACACAGCTGCAAAGTCTCTATCTCCTACCAAAAGCCCCAGCTCAGACTTACAAATTCTTTCATAGTGCTTCTTCTCAGACACCCATTACATATCAAACCTCCAAATCTTATCAAAAACTTAGCTACTCTACCCATAGAGCCTCACTCTATTTATACCTTTCCATCGATCGCGATCCTTAGGCAGGGCAACTCAACTTACATTTATTTACATTATTTTTGGGCAGACTACCCTTTTGACTTTGAATTATTACACATCACACTCTATGCATCTCACAGAGTCGTTACCTTGCTCTTACCCAAAGTTGCGGGCTTCGCGCCCCATACCCATTATGCGGGACTTCCGCTACCCAACATTGAGGGTATCAAACCCTAATCGAATGTGTTATTGTTTGTAAGCTATGGAGTTCTAGCTTCAGACTTTTATTGTGAATTTCATATGCTCTGTTATTAAGTGGCCTATCTAGGTTTTTTATTAAAATTTCTTGTTCAGATATTAGGTATCTGGTTTTCGAGCTATCACTGTAAATGTATTTATATGAGTTTCCACTAAGTATTTACTAGTTTTGTTACTATTTTCTGACTATTCAAACCTCTTGAGATCATGTTTAGATGTATGCGAGAGCTCACAATTGTCTTAGCTTATCCTGGTCTCTAAATTATAAATCTCATTCGGAATTTGTCTTTTGATTTAATACATTTAGTCTCATGAATTTACCCTTGGCAATATAAATTTAGTACTCTCGAATTATGGTTCAGTGTTATGTTCTGTCTTTGGCTCTATAGGAGTGTTTTCGACCATATTTAAACGTAGCGTTCTTTATAGTTCTCAACATTTGATTCTATAGGTACCTTATAACTATCTTGCATTTCATTTACTCTATTTGGCGAACTGTCGCAAGTCTATAGAGATGCTTAATGTAATATTTGTTCATTTGGGTTGCATTTCGCATTTCCAGAGTTTGAGGATATTGAACTTGGACCATATGTCTTTTATTTTCTTGATTGATGGAATGATTTTCCACGTTTAAAACATTTACTTAAATTGCTTTCTTGTAAATAGTTTTACATAATCATTTCCTAAATACTATTGTTTAGCAGTCTTTTCGTTTAAGAAAGATTTAACTAAGAAAGACCTTCCTTCTTAGGCTTCCTATGTTACTTATTCTTTTTGAGTAGCAAGGTTATTATATTTGCCACAAATCCACAGAATTTAACCTTTTTTTTCTTTTAAGTAGATATATACATGTGCGTAAAACTACATTTCACTCTAGTGTCTATAGATTACATATTTATCAGATTCAAGAACTAATAATTCATCCACCCTCTATTTCTTTCTATAAAGACTCATAACAAAAAGAATTACAATAATTTATTATACTTATCTAGATTCAATCTCTTACGATAGTTAGTTGTTGAAGTCACAACTATAATTCAATAGATTTATTCTCCCAACCATGAGACTCGCCTTTAGGTCCAAGATTCCCCTTGAGCTTTTGCTCACAAGACAAATGTCTTCTTGCAAGACTTAAAGTCACAGTTTCCACAACTATCTGGTCATCACCAGAGTTAGATTTCTATCCATTTGACCTTCCAGCATGGTAGACATTCCCTCTTTTCTCCTTTTGGTTCTCTTAGGTACCTTGCAAAAATTACCCTCTTCACCCGTTCTTAGAGAATTCATAATCAAGGAAGTAGTTAGGGGTTAAGTAACTACCTATCCTAACATCTTGATATGAAAGAGTTACAATATTTGTTAACACTCCATATTTGTTTCATTCATAATTATAGAATTTTAAAAACATAACTTCAAATAATAATAATAAGATCTAGTTTTTGTTTTACTACAGTAAATAAAATAATTACAGTTTTCTGGGGACATCACATCCTGACCCCATAAAATCAAACATCGTCCTGATGTTTTTCTGCTACAAATATACCCATAAAAGTTTCACTCATAACCTTCTCATCCTCCAAGGTGGCCTCATCCAGCCCAAAGTGTTTTCATTTCACTTTAACCTGGGTGATAACTCATTTCCGTAGAATTACCTCTCTCTGTTGAGTACAAGCAGAGGTTCGATCGAGAAGTCACCTTTCGGTTCGACCTAAAAAAGAAAATGTGTGTCACTCCCTTTTACTAGTAGTACTTTTCTTTTCAGAGATTTGTTAAAACGATTTTATATCTTTCCAATTGATTATATGTTTAGGATCATAAACATATTTTTCTAACACAGAAACATGGGAAACATTGTGCACATGAATGTGGTTGGGTAAGGCGAGATGGTAGGCCACCGGTCTGACTCATGCCAAGATCTAGAAAGGACCACAAAATCGGGGTGCCAATTTAGCACATCTGCTCCATTGTAATGTACTTTTCTTAGCTCATACCTATACATAGGCATGATCTCCAATTTGAAATTCACGAAAATTGATTTTTCGGTCAACAAAGTTCTTTTGATGATCTTGAGTGCCCTTTAAATTAGAAAGAACCTTCTTGACCATATCATCCATTTCTTTTAACATCTCGAGTCCCAGGATCAACTTATCCTCTGACCCTCCCCAACTTGAAGGTGTTTGGCATTTGCGCTCATACAAAACATCAAACAGGCTCATTTATATTGATGTATGATAGTCATTGTTATAGGAAAATTCTACCAAATGTAGGTAATCCTCTCATTTGAAGGGCTGTTGCATTACAGAGGTTTGCAGCATGTCCTCCACTAACTGATTTACCTGCTCGGCCTTCCCATCCATTTGAGGGAGGTAAGAAGTAATAAAATGCAATTGCCTGCCCAATACCTCAAACAAAGATTTCGAGAAATATGATGTAAATTTTACATCACAATTAGAAATCATAACTTTTGATGTCCATGTAATATGAAAATATTTTGCATGAATATGTTAGCGGTCCATAAAGCCTTGTAGGTTGATTGCACTAGTATTAAATGAGAATATTTACTCAACTTATCCACTACCACCATTATCGAATCATTTTGATTTTTGGACTTAGGTAGTCTTGTAATGAAGTTGATGGAAATGGTCTCCCGCTTCCATTAAAGAATTGGCAGTGGATGCAGTAACCTGGCTAGATGTTGATGTTTTCTTTTCACTTGCTGACATTCCTGATAGCGACTCAAATATTCAGATACATTTTTATTCATACCAGGCTAGTAATATTGTTTTCTAAGTGTGGTAATCAATTTCTAGTATCCATGGTGTCCTGCATATGGAATCTTATGATATTCATCCAAGATTAACTCTTTAATACTTTTTTGGTTAAGCACATACATTCTTCCTTTATAAATTAACATACCTACATGGTTTATCTCGTATGTCAACTGTTGTTCATGGTTGTTCGAAACTTTAGCTTGCTGCCATAAAAACTCATATTCTGGATCCCGCTTGACTGCCTCTTGAATCAAATGATTCAAGGTAGTCCACACATCACTGTAAGAGATTTCATAAATACAGTGTACCTTTTGACTCAAAGCATCCACGAGCTAAGTCTCCTTGCCTTTCAAGTGCTTGATTTCAAAGTCAAAACCACATAAAAATTCGACCCATCTAGCTTGAATGGCATTCAATGTGTGCTTCTTAAAATAGTTATTTAAGCTATGATGATCAATCATTAAAAGAAGCTTCTTAACCATCAAATAATACTGCCACATTTTTAGTGCATGAATCAAAATTATTAGCTCTAACGCATAGGTTGAATATTTCTATTCGAGCTCCTTAAGTTTCTTAGATTCATAAGAAATCACTCTACCTTCTTGCATTAAAACGCCACCAACCCCTTCCTTGCTAGCATATATACAAACTACATAGTCCTTATTTGGGTTTGTGATTCTCAAGATAGGTGTGTGCTTAGCAAATGCTTAAGCTAGACAAAGATCTTTTTGCATTCTCCTGTCCACTTGATGGTTTTTCCTTTCTTTTGTAGGGAAGTAATGGGGTATGCCACTCTAGAGAATCCTTTAACAAATCGCCTATAGTACCCGACTAGACCCATGAATGACCTAATCTCTGCCACGTCCTTTGGCATTGGCCACTCTATTATAGTCTTTATCTTTTCTAGGTCCACAATGATTCCATCTTTGGTAATGATGTGGCCTAGATATTGAATTTTCTCCTTAAAGAAATCAGACTTGCTATAATTAGCATACAATTGATCTTCTATGAGAGTCTGCAACACTATTCTGAGATGTTCTCTGTTTTCTTCTATATTCTGAGAATAAATAAATATATCATCAATAAATTAACACAAATTTATCCATGTACTGATGGAATATATTGTTCATGAGACACATGAAGGTTGCAGGAGCAGTGGTCAACCCAAAAGGTAACACCACAAACTCGTAATATCCATAACGAGTTCGAAAGGTTGTTTTAGCTATGTCTTCTTCCTTGATTATGATCTGATGGTATCCCAAACATAGTTCAATATTTGAAAACACTGTCGAAGCCTTCGCCTGATCAAACAACTCATTTATCTGAGGAGAAGGGTATTTATTTTTAATAGTCACCTTATTTAGCTAGCAGTAACCCATACACATATGCAGGGTTCCATCCTTCCATTTAACAAAATGTACTGGGTTCCCCAAGGTGATAAGATTAGGTTGATGTAGTTTTTATTCAGTAGTTCTTGTAAATACATTTTTAACTGTATCAACTCTGGTATAATCATGCGATCGGGATACTGAAGCTACTCCTTGTATCAATTCAATGGCAAATTCTATATCTCTTTTCGGAGGAAGTCCCGGATTCTCTTTAGGAAATACATCCGGAAAATTATGTATTACATGTATACTTTCTAAGAAAGTAGATTGTTGGCATAACCAACCTGAATTTCATAAATTTGGCACCGCTTTTTGATACACTTTCCTAACTGAGAGGTTGTTACTGGTCTTAATTTTAGAGGCCTCAAAATTACTTGAATTTCCTACCTCTTTTCCTCCTCATCCATGTATCAAATAGATTTTGTTTTATATTTTATGAGGCACCAATGCTTGCTCAAGTAGTTCATGCCTATTAGAATGTCATATGACCTTAGGGGTAGTACATTGAGGTCTGCCACCAGGGACTAACCTGCTATTTTCAATGGGTAGTTGTTGAGTTTGGCCAACACATGTCATTTTTCCCCTATGGCTAGCCGTACTAACTAGGGATTTTTGAACATGACAGCTTGTAAACAACACTGATCAACTATCTTAGAACTAACATAACTTAATGTAGCTCCTGGGTTAATTAAAATAGATATAGTTTGGTAAAAAAAATTACCTTCAAATTCCACCATGGTTGGTTGGTATTCCGCCTCATGGTCTTCAAGGGCATCACTAATCTTTGGGACGCTCATGACCACTTCTCCTACAACAAATGCCTCCTAAATCTACAAAATTTGTTTAGTTGCTTTGCGGCTGGGATAGTTTTGATGTAATGTGGTCCTGCATATCCCTAGCATTGTACTGGGCATCTTGCTGCTATTTTAACTTCAGTTCTGCCTGACTAGTCATTGGTTTTGGATTCATTGGGAAGTCTAAATCTAGATTGATTTCTATTTATATTTTTGCTTACTTTTCCTTTGTCAGGTCCTTTATTGATGACAGTCTTGTTTCCCTTGCTGCCAAGAAGGAACTTAATTCCCTTTTTGTCAATCCATCCTTTCCCTACATCTCTCTTTTGTCTGCTTTGCTGATAAAATATATGAGCTTTCTGTATAACCTCATCCATGGTTATTGGGCTATCGAATTGAAGATGCTCCTTCATGAACAACTGCAAACTACTGATAAATCGTTGCATCTCCGCCTTCTCCTCTAGTATGTAGGGAAGATGTAAATGTTGTAATGAACTCATCCATTGTCAGTTGTCCAAGTCTTAGATCATGAAACTCTTTCGATTTTTTGTCATAGAATTGTTTAGGTAAATATCATTCCTTAAAATACCTTTCAAAGTTTTCCTGTGTTATTTTATGTTCTTTCACCCCATGCAGAGTATGCACTTCTTCCCACCACAGGGTGGCTTTCCCTTGCAGCTGGAAGATGGCCAAGAAATATTTTAAATAATAATCATATTCATACAACTTAAAATACTTATTCATATTAATAAGCTAAGCTTTAGCTACCTCTTCCTATGCACCATCAAAGAGGGGCAATTTTATTTTTTGAAATTATCCTTGTAATTCTATCCTTTGTCTTTTCTGTGTTTTGTGTTCTAACGCATTATTAGATTTTTCTTCTTGATTTTCATCCCTCCTTTCGTCTCTAGATATTATTTCCGATATTCTTGCTCTCCAGTCATATTCCCATGTTCTCGGATGGGAATTGGATGATGTTGATTTTCTCTATCTGACAAAGTCTTCATAATCTTCTCTTGTTCCTACATCAACCTTTCATTATTTTCCCTCAATCAGGCCATCTCACTCTTCCACTCTTGCACAATTTCTAGAATTTTAGTGTTGGTGTTGTGTGGTTCTTCTCCTAGTTGTACCGATACCTCAAGGTTAGTTTCTTAAAAGATGCAGCTATTAAACTTGTCACGGATCTATGAGGTGTGTTGTCTGTCCTCTTCATGCTAGTTGTTCTTTCTTCTTTTACTGTATAAGTCACAAACACTATTAATTAGTAGTTTCCATAAGCCTCACTTTTGTAACCTAAGCACTCTGATACCACTTGTCATGTCTCCACATTAATAAAAAGAAATGTATTACTCACAGCATTGAACTATATTAAAATTGGTGTGCACACCTATATTACATATGTAAATCAGTTCTTATCACTTGCAATTTCATTAACTATGTAGCTGTACATTAATGCCCATATTTAATAAATAACACAGTGTTTTGGATTTTCGATGTTAATTCTACACATTTCATTTAACTACCATACTCCTCTATCCTCCCTAGCGATGGCGGGAGTAGATCTTAGGAAATCCGATGTCTGCTCTCTAGCTGTCCTTATTGCCTTAGCATCTTTGTTCCATCAACGGTTTATAACACTCGATCTCATCTGGCAGCAAAGGGGTTCCCTAATAGCTCTGCTTATTCGACGTGAGTCTCATTGTGTTCTGTTGCAGTTTTGTTTTCAGCTCTCTGGTGATTTTTCTTGCTCCATGGTTTCTCCACAGATGGACATATGCTGGCTGGATGGATGGCTCTTATTCCACTACAATCACCACCCCTCATGTGACCCTAATAGGTTTACAACATTCCTTTGATATATTTCCCTCTGTGTATTTTTTTTCTTCGTTAATCTGCAATCAAAGTAATTCTCTTGCCATGTTTTATTACAGGCTTTCCTGGAGATATGGTCACTAGGTCCCTTACCCAAATTTTTGTCACTACTTCATGTTCTGGTCACCAATATTCCTTCAGGTATGTGAAAGAATCAATGTCCTTCTGGTAGCTTATAAGTGGTCAAAACCTTTTATGGCTTGATTAAGGGTGCAGCATAAATTTAGCTCTTCTAAAGTACCCACATCACGGTTTTTTCTAGCTTTTCTAGCTCTTAGTCTCTGATATTGTTAATACTCTATGTATCTTTTTTGGGTGAGATGAATACCTTTTCCTTCTAAGGCAAGTCGTTGTTGATGTAATAGTTATATCTATTTCGATAAAATGTAGATAACGCAATCTTCATTTTGATGTTTCTTTATTAAACCCTTGAGGTTATTTGGATGAGGGTACCAAGCCCTAACCGAATGAGTTATTGTTTGTAAGATATGGAGTTCTAGCTTCAGAATTTTATTGTGAATTTCATATGCTCTGTTATTAATTCGTCGTTCCAGCTTTTTTATTAAATTTTCTTGTTCAGATATTGGGTATCCGGTTTTTGAGCTATCACTGTAAATGTATTTATACGAGCTTCCAGTGAGTATTTACTAGTTTTGTTACTGTTTTCAAAGTATTCTAACCACTTCGAATTCCGTTTAGATGTATGCGAGAGGTCATGATTTTCCTAGCTTATTATGGTCTCTGAATTATAAATCTCTGTTGGAATTTGTCTTTTGATTTAATACATTTAGTCTCATCAAATTTACCCTTGCTAATATAAATTTACTATACTGGAATTATGGTCGACTGTTTTGTTCTGGCTCTGGCTCTATAGGAGCGTTTCGACAATATTTAAACATACAATTCTCTAGAGTTCTCAACCTTTGATGCTACAGGTACCGTACTAACTATCTTGCATTTCGTTTATTCTATTCGATGAACTGTCGCAAGTCTATAGAGATGCTTAATGTAATATTTGTTCATTTGCGTTGCATTCAGCATTTCCAGAGTTTGAGGATATTGAACTTGGAACATATGTTTATTTTTTCCTTGATTGATACGATGATTTTCCAGTTTAGGAAATTTACTTAAATTGGTTTCTTGTAAGTAGTTGTACATAATCATTTCTTGAATACCACTGTTTAGCAGTCTTTTCTTTTAAGAAAAAAATAACTAAGAATGACCTTCCTTCTTAGGTTTCCTATGTTTCTTATTCTTTTCCAGCTTCAAGGTTTTATGTTTTGCTACAAATACATAGATTTTAACTTATGTTTCTTTTGAGTAGTTATATACATGCGTGTAAAACTAGAGTCCACTCTAATGTTTATAGATTACATATTTATAAGATTCAAGAACTAATAATTTTTCCACCCTTTATTTCTTTCTATACAATCTCATAACCAAAATAAATACAACAATTTATTATATTTACCTAGATTCAATTTTTTTATGACAGTGAATTGTTGAAGACACAAGTATAATTCAATAGATTTATCTTCCCAACCATGAGACTCGCCTTCAGGTTGAATTTCTCACAAGACAGATGTCTTCTTGCAAGACTTACAGTAACAAATTCCACATCTAGTCATCACAAGAGATAGCTTTCCATCCATCTGACCGTGAGACGTTCCCTCTTTTCTCCTTTTGGTTCTCTGAGCTACCTTGCAAAAATTACCCTCTTGATCCCTTCTTGGAAAATTTATAATGAGGAAAGTAGTTAGGGTAAATTACTCTCTTGATTCCTTCTTGGAAAATTTATAATGAGAAAAATAGTTAGGGTTAAATAACTATCTGTCATAACTTCTTGATATGAAAGAGTTATAAGATGTTTTAACACTCCATATTTGTTTCATTCATAATTAGAAAGTTTTAAATACATAAATTCAAATAATAATAATAAGATCTACCTTTTATTTGAAGGCAGTAAATAAAATAATTACTATTTTCTAGGGATATCACATATGGATATTAGGTTGTATAAATATTGTGTTGTATGGCCCTCATACTAGATTGTAGAATGCACCTTTCATTGTAATAATGATTTACTATTAATAAATATACCAACTTAGATCTATAGTAACTATAGATCTACCAAACTTGGAGAGGCATCAAATCTCATTTTTCTTTAAAAGAAGTTTGCACTTGAAGGGATTTGATCCATAGAGCTTAGTAGATCCAAAGATAAGATGCATCTAGGCTATGTAAAAATAATTATTTTAATAATAGCATTATAACATGTCAAGCCATCAATAATGTTCAACCATTGTTGAGCATAATGAACAAAGTGAGTATAGTCAGCCATAAAGAACAGTAGTCAATAAAAATCAATTATTTTCAACCATAATGATATGGTGGCCAGCATGTACACCTATATAGAATTTATCTATTAAATTAATGGGTGGAGGTGGTTCAATTGTTAAAAAACAAAGAGATCTCTTAAACTAAATTAGTTTCTAGCATGGTAGTGACTTTAAAATTAGACTATTATTATTGTTACAAAATATGTTAATCAATATCAAATTTATACAAATACTATAAAAATATACAATTAAATTTATTATAAATTTAACCAATCAATATCACACTTATCGAATTATAACACATTATAACAACCACCATCAATCATAATCACCACCACCATCCTCAATGAAGTGATTTGCTTCCACATAAACCATCTTTATTAATTAAAATAGTCTTTAACTAATATTGGTAAATTTACTATAATCAAAAGCATACAACGTCATTCAAAACCCACCATAATCCCCGGCCATAAATCATATCATCACATAATTAATATTGCCAATGATAGGTGCGTCTAAATATCTTGCATATATCAGGGATAATCAACAAAAAAACGATATATATATATATATATAAAAGGTTCCTCCACGAACAAGTTGCAAATCGCAGCATTCATATTTTATTCATGGCTTCATTTACAACGAAGAGGGATGTACGTAGACAAATCCTGTTATTATTATTTATTATAAATAAAGTAGTGGATAATGCGGTAGGTGAAGTGAAGTGAATACGTGAACGCAACAATGATATGTGCGCTCTCACCTCTACGAGGGAAGTGTAAGACGGCGACAGAGGAGGATGAATCCGCGGGAAGGAATGTATAAAAGTCGGATTTGCGCATATTTACGAATGTCTCCGGTCAATATCTTCAGTGATATGGGGCGTCGAAAGCAGGCCATCTCACCAATCAATGGTTTGCCCACCCACATACAAAATTGTGTAAGCGGAGAATTATAGAGAATTTTGGTGACTTTTTTTGGTTATTACACACCGCCCATTGCACCAATGAGGAATCTATGTTCATAGTGGCCAGCCATGAGTGAGTGATTATACCCATATTTAATTTTTAATAGTTCTAAACTCTACATAAATAATATGCATGGTGCAGCATCTAAATTATGCTAATTAGAGAAAAAGTAATGGTTGGTTTACAATGTAAACAGATTTTGTCGTCGGCCTTTAATAAAATTTACATAACATAAGGGATATAGTGGTGGACACGAAAGGTTTTTCAACTTTTTCAGCCATGATTTCGCTTTTATGTTTATGTAAATTCTCATCCGTGATTTCGGCGTTTCGCTTATATTATATCTGTCTAGTCGATAGTATTACTTGTTTCAATAAATCGTTATTTTTAAAGCCTTTTTATATCTCTATTAATGATCCTTGAAAGATAGTATATTCGTTTTATAGTTATTTATTTATTCATGAACTTGAAAAAAATTCCCATTATTTTTAATTAATTAATTTTGATTATAGTTAAATTATTTTAAATATTGTCTATCTCTTCCACACTACAATATTTTTTAAGCTTTGACATAATATAGTATTAGTTTTCAATGAAATAATCTAAAAAATTTAAATGCGTTTTAGTATACGTAATGTAATAAGGAAATATTATAAACTACTCAATATCAAAGCTATGTAAGCTTATTTAGCCACTAACTCAAGCTTATGGTGACTATTATATGGTTAGTTTAGGATTTTCTCAACACTATATATTGAAATTTAAGTCGTCATATTAAATGTAAATAAATTAATCATTATTTATATAGATAAGTGTGTATATTTTGTAATAAGATTTTTAGAAGGTTGATCTAGTTACAAATAATTAATTAAGTTAATCATTATTTATATATATCAGTGTGTATATTTTGTAAGAAGATTTTCAGAATGTTGATTTACTTACAATAATTAATAGTAGATTTATTGAATTAATTTTATATAATATTCTAGAATATTTTTAATAGTAATGGATATTAGGTTAACATTTATTTTCAAAATATTATGTCATTTTCTTTTGCTTGATTTTAAATTTGAGTTAGGTTTTTTTTGGAATGTTGTATTAAGGAAAGTCATGGATTTTTTTGATAATTAATAAGGATTAGAAATATGCAATGTATTATGAAGGAAAATGTTTTGATGAAATTAATATTACTAGTTATTTAATTTATATATTATCTAAATTACTAATTTTTTACTAAATATTATAAAAAAATTTCTAAAATTTTCAATAGCTATTATGATCTTTATATTGCATATTTTAAAAGCCATAAAATTTTAAATATATACTTTTTGTTGTTGTTGTTTAATATAAAAAATATATTTTCCTTTATCCAAAAAAACTAAATTTTCTTTACATTATTCTTATATAAAATTTAAATTATCTCCGTAATTTCATTATTATAACTTACTCTTGTTTATTTTTTTTTTACTTTTAATTATATATATATATATATATTATATATCTATATATATATATATATATATATATTGAATAGTAAAAACTAAAAAATAAAAAATAACAAAACTTTTTCAAAAAAATTCTAAATTTTGCCCTTTTAATTTATATATCAATTTTATACCATTATGATGATACCATTAATTATATTGAACTAAAAAATTACAATAATACCATTAATTATGTTGAACTAAAAAGGATTATTAAATGATTTAAATCAACATGAAAGAGATTTTGTACAATCAATATGAAAAATTATATTGTACTAAAAAATTTATTAGATGATTTAAATTAACATGAAAGAGATTTTGGACAAATAATATGAAAAAACATCTTATGATGGACATTATCATTATAATATATATTTTTTTATTTTTTATTTTATTACATATTGATGATAATTATCATTTTATATGGAATAAGAATTTATTTAACATTTATTAATTGAAATTGAAATTGAAATTTAATTATAATGTTAAATAATTTTTGTAACAAGAATGAATAGAGGATTTTCTCTTAAACATAGTAAGAAAACTTGGAAATTCCTTACATCAAAGGATTTTCTACTAAGAAAGTGACTAATATTTTAGGAGACAAATCCGAGCATCTTCAATGGTTTCTACAACTAAGATTTTTCTCTTCATTACAAGAGTAAATTCATACAAATTGAAAACATAATAATATAAAAAAAAAAACACATTGACTTATTTGGAAGACTTTTGCAACAAGGAGTCTAAAACAAGTTAGGATCGAGAAGCTAAATTGGCATTGCCTTCAGTTCCATTTTTTCTTATGGGATTTATGGTCTCTTGTAAGAGGTTGTTCTATTGCATTTGTCGAGAGAGATCTTCTAGCATTTCCTCCTACTTTTGACTAATATTGAACTCCTTTGATCATGTTAAACACATACATGGCACACGCAAAGTATGAATGATAAGCATGAGAGTACATTTGTCATTGACATGATATACATTTATAGTACATTGGGATGACCATTAGATTCCATATTCCAAGGTGGTCTCTTAGACTCCCTTTGGTTGTTCAGCTTCCAGACCAACCGTTACAGGATTAGGTGTCCACCATTTGCCCCCTTAATCTGAAAGGGTCTGTATGAGTCCAAGAGGAGAGTTGTAATACAAAATCTGAAAAAATTCATGGTAGCACTAGGCTAAATGTGCTCCCTGAAATGTTGGTATAAGGTGGTGGTTTAAGGATCACCGCTAACACTGGAATGCTTAGTGTAGTTCCTGAAACTCTTCCAAATATCGCATGAAGCTGAGCTCTTCTGCTAGAGGAAGTGCTCCTCATGTTTTGAAGAGAGAAACCTTCAACCTTGAAAGGAAGGTCTCACCAGAAATAAAAGGTAGAACCTCAACCTGAGAAGGGAGGTCTCAACCTGTGATCGTTTAACGATTACCATCAACACCAGAATGCTTAATACAATTCCTTGAACTCTTCCAAAACTGGCAAGAAACTCAAGTCTTCTCCTAGAGGAAGTGTCTCCAATTCTTTGAAGAGGCATCACCAATTGAAGGCATGCTCAAGGCCATCTTTGTCTCTGGCTACAACTTTGAATCTGGTGTGGTAAGTTGTGGCTTAGGTTCGCTTGATGTTCCTTGGCAGCTTGTGGATGACCATCACTTCCCACCTATCAGATAAAAGGTGAGATGACGGAGAAAAATCAACTACAATATTGTTAAAGACTCTAGAACAAATTATTACATATGATTGAAATATCTTCTCGGCTGTTGAAGCCCATTTCCAAGAAGTGATCCACCTAAGATGAATCTTTGTTCTTGCAGGAGGCTTATTTTTGAAGCATGTGTTTGAAGAATGAGTGGTTTTATGACAATGCTTTCATGGATGAAGATCAAAATAATGATTTTTCATATGGTCAACTTGGTCATAGTGTTGGCATTTAACAACTTTTGACTGCAAATGTGAAGGAGCAAAATCTAGATTAGGTGAAGATGAAGTCTCATGAAGACATCCTACACTCTAAAATTTGTTTGGCTTGGAATAGTTTGGAACATGAAAGGAAATATCCTTGTCATATCCAAGTACAATTTTGTTCTTGTTATGGACAAATTGTTCCCAAGGATTGATGACCGACTTGGGAAGTGCATGTTGAATTTCTGCATCTTCATGTAACTTTACTGCTTCATTCGGTACTAATCTTAATGAACTTCAACAATATTGACTTGCTCCTCATGGGAGTCTATCTCAGTTTTCTTAACATAATGATTCTTACAATGTTGTAGATCTTCTTATTGTAGCTTTGTCTCAAGCTGCAAAAAATCAATATTCACCTCAGCATCTACTTATGATGTAGGTTGCCTAGGAAATGGAAGCACATGTTCCTCTTCACTGCAATCCTTGTTTCTTTGAGAGACACAGGAAAGCCATTTACTTTCAAGCTTGGACAAGGCCAACTTATCAAAGGATGGGACCAAGGCAGAACATGCACTATTCATGATACCTCCATCATTTACATAAAACTCCACGCCTTCTTCTGAAAATTTTTCCACAAGCATTCCATCCTCAAGCTTTGTCATGAGCATTTCACTTTCATCTTGCCATTGTAGTCAAAATAATCAAGAAAGGAGAAAATTTGACTCTCACCATAAAACCTGTGTACACCTAGGGTAAAGATGGTGAGGAGGGGAGAGTTATGTGGGCAAGTTAATGCCACAGGCAATATGCGAAGCACAAGTAGTGTTACCACGGGTTTGGAGGTGTTCTGCCAACAAGTTAATGTCACATAGGGAATGAGGAGTGGTTTTATATAGCAAAGATTTATTCGATGAAGGGAGGATATGTCATGGTTATGCCATAGTTAAAAATGCAATATTTTTAGAAAAATGCAGCTATTAAAAATTTGAGTGTGAGTGGAGTATTCACTGTCTACATAGTCAGAGTATTCATTGTCTATAATTTATACAATATGGAGGGTGGGATTAATTTAATTTGGGGTCGATGGTATAGAAGGGGAATCAAGCCAGGTGAGCAATGGATTGAGCAGTGGATACGATGGGAGCGATGATCATAACACAGTTAAAAATTGGGAGTTATATAACATATGTACCACATGAAAAATGCATCGTGGATGGGTAGTAGTAGATTGGTGCTTAACGAAAAATCCATAGACTAATATGGGAAATACAAGCTAGTGTTCTAGGTTGAGGGCTCACAACGTATGTGGTGGTATACATTATGGACTGTGGCTTGAACATAGAAGGCAATGCTCAACAGAGGTGATGCATTGACGTATGAGTTAACATAGTTGATTAGGCAGTATGGCAGGGCCATGAGGTATGCGTTAACGTAGATGACCGGGCAATATGGCAAGGCCACCAAGTGATGCCACAACACAATATTACAGTATTAAAATCAGGATTTGGAAGTTGATTGTACACATACCATCCACCACACCATTCTCTTAAAACCAAGACTACTCCAAGGCTACGCTACAAACATGTTGCATAGGGATTTACCAATCCCATCCATTTCCCCATAGAAGCCATGGTAACATCTGGTGTAAACCTCCTGACACTTTCGTTTCTCTTTGTTCCCCTCTTGTTTCCACTTACAATCTAGAATTCAAACAACTATTTCTTGTAGGATACCCACAAACACTGTGAGAGGTAGGATATACATTTCGAAATGGCTTGGTGTAGGTCTCCAACTTGACAATTAAGGAAGTCAGTGGGACAACGTGCAACAAGAATAATAATGGTAGTTTTGACACAGAGAAAGGGAACAAAAAGATATAGCTAACATTTAGAGAGTCCACAAAACAAGTGGCTCAAATTAGCTCAAATTAGAGCAGGTCGAAAATTCAACTGTAGCTCTGATACCATGTTAAACACATATATGGCACACATAGAGTATGAATGATAAGCATGGGAATACATATATTATCGACATGATATACATTTATAGTACATTGGAGTGAATGTTGGATTCTATATTCCAAGGTGGTCTCTCGGACTCCCCTTGGCTATTCATCTTCCACACCAGCCCTTAGAGGATTAGGTGTCTAACAAATCATCATAGCTTGTTTCTAAAATGTTAGAGTGGATCTATTCATCTCTATAAGCACATAATCTAACATTGTTAATACTTTTCCCAATGATATTTTGTATATGAAAAGACAACGATCGAAGGAGCTTTCTCTTAACACTAGTAAGTTTACTTTATCATCCTTTAGGAATTTATTCAAAGGAGACCTTGATCCTCCTTTTTGTGTTTTGTTCAAAGGAGAAATTTCATTTTGTTTTAGTTCTTGAAGATCCTAAGAACCTCAGAAAGCATTTTGGTGATGGAAGGTTTAGGAACTTCTTAGCAGATTTCTTTGGAGATGCAATCTTGATCCATTTTACTTGATCCTCCTTTAGGTTTTCATTTAAGGTAGACCTTGATCCTCCTTTTTGTTTCATCTACAGGAGAAATTTAATTTTGTTCTAGATCTTGAAGAACCTAAGAACCTTAGAAATCATTTTGGTGAGAGAAGTTTTACGAACTAATTGAGTCGATTTCATTTGAGATGCAATCTTGTATGTTGATTCTTTCTTGGCTTTTGAACTCATTTATAATCAACCTCATTAAATATTGGGTATGGGTATTCACTTCTTTAGAGATAAGGGCTTAGATTTTCCTATCATTTATATATATATATGGTGTATACTTGTAAATTATTAATTTAAAAAATTCATGTTATGATTAACTTTCTTAACAATATTTTTATATTATATTATCAAATTCTTGACAATGAGATTATTCCATGTTAAGTTATATTTAAAAACAATACGATAATATTTACATTAATAAATAAATAAATAACTAATAAAAAGACAATATGTTATAAATTAAAATTTTAATTTCCATTTTAAGTTAAAATTAAATTTATTTAGAGAAATAAAGTTATTGAAAAATAAAAGAAAACTTCAATTTTAGTATGATGAATATGTAATGCCACACTTCAGATAGCAATTAACTAATTGCATGTTAAAATAATATACTAATTTACATAATTGTGTAATTTCATGTATGTATATATATATATATATTATATATATTATATATATTGGTGTTTAGTTTTAATCAAAATATTGAATGTCCAAATCAAATGACATAATTTTATACAGCTTGATTTCAATTACAAATATTCTCTTTTTCATTTTCTATGCTAAGATAGTGAAATTTATTTATAAACAGTGAAATTTATTTGTAAACTGTAATTTTCTTTTATTAATATAGGGATAATATATAATATTTAAAAATATTAAAACTGAAAAAATACCAAATATTTCAATAGCATGTAGTGTGTGTTTAAGAGTGGTCGGAGGAAGATATTTTTTTATCACTTAATAGATTCTTTAATTCAGGTATGAAGGGATTTGGTAATTACTCAACCTAGTACTTTAGAAAATGCTAATAACAAAGGTAATAATGTGGAGAAAATAAATTAATAAAAAAAAGTTTTAAATTCAAATATATATATATTATTATTATATATGTGTGTGTGTGTGTGTAAAATTAGTGAAAATAAAATAATTTTGAGAACGTTTATTCATATTTTGCTCAAAATCAACATAGATCAATGTTATCTACATATTTAACGAGAGTGGAGAGGAATCAAATCTCTCGGAGGTGGAAACATTTTCTCAAGTTCTACTCAAAAAGATATTTTTATCTCGAGAGATTTGATCCCTCTATAAACTTGCTAGATTCAGAGTTAAAATGGATTATGCTAGTATTAACATTAAATATTATCAAATTATTATAATGATTCATTATCTATATTAAATTTTATTATAATCAATCATTATGAGTCATTGTTAAACATAGACAACATGGACAACACGCTGAGTATTAAGTACACCTAATAATAGAGAAAATGGCTAACCATAGTCAACCTTAACAAACCAAAATTAGTCATCACAAATAGTATTATTTTCTAAACAAGATCATCACCAATAGTAATATCTTCTCAACACAATTAATCATAATAAATCACAGGTAACAAAATTGACATGTTATGTAATGTGAATCATTTCTATCCATACTCAACCATCATAACCCATAATTAATCAGAGTGAGCAATTATAGGACATCATCCTAAGCCATAGGAAATAAGGTCAAATCATATTCAAAATAAATCACAATATGTAAAATAAGGTAAAGCATCATCATATTATCAAGCATAATCCTTCTATTTAACCACATAATTTTTTTTATTTAATCATAATTAATGATGATTAATTATAATTAATTATTACAATAATTATTATAAAATTTACAATATAATGAATGAAAACAAATGTATTTGAAATCTCTATATATGCATCGCATAAGTATTTCATGTCCTTGACTTTGTTTATTTATTTAATATGTATAATGAAATACGTGGATGCAAGTTAAAAACATTTTCTTGAACCATCTGTTGCAAAACTAATTTCAATATTCATGAAATTGAAATGATTATTAAAAAATAGTGAAGAGAGGAACTCAATTCTTAGAAAAGGGTTGACGGAGGGATAGCATTAGAACTTCAAAGCAATTAATTTTTCATTTTGAAAAGAGTCTTCATTTTTGAGAAAAAATTATTTAGGTAAATAAATTGTACTTTTTAAGTTTGTAGATTTTGTCTATTTTATATAAAGCAAAATTAAATTTACTTTGAAGAAATATGAGGGATTTATGTGTGATTTGTTGAGTGATTTTAAATTTTAGAAAAATATGATTTATGGATAATTTATGTAGTGATTTTAGGATTTTGAAAAAAATTGAATTTATGGAGTGATTTAGGGGTGATTTATGGAATGCTTTTAACATTTAGAAAAATTATTGTATTTCTTAAATTTATTTATCGTGTGCATGTGGAAAATGATAACTAATGTCGAAATACATGTAGAAACAGATCAATAGAGCGGAATAACTATTTTTGAATAGTTATATCTACAAAGTTTGTTGAACGAAAGTGAGTCATGTGGGGAATTCAGCGTAGGATTGTTTCATCACATACCTGGTCATTGTTAGTTATTGTAGTGTGGTAGTAATGATCCATTCAGCATAGAATATTGTGTCAGTAGTCTCGTTGGGTTGATGGATTTTAGGCATTTAAAAGATCATTTATATGTGCATCAGTTTTTTAAAATAATTTTCATATGTGTGAGATCAATATCTATTATATTACATTTCTTTTACAAAAGAAATTGCATATGCGAGTATATATTATGTTAGATTTGTTTTAGAGAAAAAGTAAATGTTTATATGTTAGAAAATAATTATTGTGAAAAAAGTATGTGGTTGTATGTAAGAAAAATGAGTACCATGCAAAAAGCATGCTAAAATAGTTTCCATGCACCTAGAAGTTTCATTTCTTAAAAACACTACATTCATTGAAAAAAAAAATAACTTAATGAGACTAATATTGGAAAAAATTTGCATGGGTTATTGAAAACTGAATACAATTCATCGAGAATAACCTCGAAACATTTGAATACGATCTAACGAGAATATTCTTGAAAATATTTGCATGACTTATTGAAAAATAAATATAATTTAATGAGAATAATTTTGAAAATATTTAGATGTGCTCTTGAGAAATGAAGATAAGTTGATCGGGATAATTCTTGACTTGATTGGATGGGTTCTTGAAAGGATTCTCGTGGTTGTGAACAAAGACAAGTTAAGTAGAGTAGTTTCTTGGATAACCAATGAATCCATGTGACCCATGTTGTCATGGTGAAAAGACTTCAGCTAATTTGTATTTTTATTTATCCATGGATAAGATAATTATTTTGGATAGATTTCTTTTCTTGAGAAAGAAATAGGTGATCTTTCATGCATGGAAAGAACAATTATTATGATTTGTTTTGGAAATGAATATTTGTAGAGGTTCATAAAACAAAGCCACCAATTTTAGTTTTCTTAAAAAATAATAGTTTTTACGTACATAATAATATAAATAATGTGCTAGCATTTTTAGAAAAAACAAAATGTGCTTTTAATTATAATGATCTTGGATGAAAAAAAAAGTCATTAATGAGAGATTTCTTGGTATATAATATATATAATAAAAGAATAAAATTATTGTGTGAGATTTTTTTAGAAAACAATATGTAAATTCATGTAATAAATATGTTATCCTCCCTTTCGATAAGTACATGAATCTGCATACCAGAATTATCATGTTAGCTTTACCTGGAATAGAACACGTATTTTTATGTACAATAGCTATGAAAAATAACTTTCTTTTGAAAATAAGTTCTTTGAATGAACGAGTACCTTCATGCACAATAATAGTATCTTTTATAAACTATGTAGTTGCATGCAAGATTATGTTAGTTTTATTTTGGAAATATTATGTATTTTCATGTAGGATTATGTTAGATTTCTTTTCAAAAAGGATTATATATCTCTATGCAATTGTGAAAAATTTACGTAGTCACATGAAAAACAATTGTTACTGTGCTAGGTTTCTTTAAACAAATAAATACATTTGTAGTAGTTACCCCTTGGAAAGGATGATGCACGTGCGCGAGGGGAATATTAGTTAATGTGGTATTTATTTATAGATATGTTATAATAGTCATATGCTTATGATTAATGCACGTGTAATGATTTTTAAATGAAGCATGTCGCAATGTTTTGTTTACGTTTCATGTGTGCACATGAATAGATGTTGAAGACCATTTCTAAAGATTGATTATTGGATTATTATCTAATAATTATACCAAAGTTTGTTTACAACAACAGTGACAAGGGATAATAGTGGCTTATGCAAAGGTTATATTATGCTTAACATTATGGTAGGTAAACAACTAAGAGGAGTATTGAGGAATGTCAGTGCTAGGATGATATACTTATTGGAACAACTAGCTTGAGAATTCATGGATAAATGATATCATAATGATTGTAACAACTTCTATCTTGACATGTTCTTTTTAAGAAATCTTTATATGTAAGATTTTATGACAATCGTTAAGGGATGCACTTCCTTAGAAGCCATTGAGTGGGGTGAACCCTTGTGAGAATTTAATAATAAAATTAAATGTTTGATTGTTTTCGCCCTATGTCATTTCAAGGTATATTTGTGTCTAATGGCGTGATTGCTTGTGATTTCATTTTTATGATATTGATTTGGTACATGATGTGATTTTTATATTATCAAGAATTTGATTAACTAACTTAAGTTAAAATAATCATGGAATTGATGGAAAATTACATCATGAAATTTTAATTAATCTATTACAAAAGTGACAGTTAATGGTTGTGCAACTCACTATTCTTCTACTAAATATTACTCTATATAATGATGATATTTTATCTCATAGTTATTGAAATAATATGGACAGTAATTTAAAAAGTTACACATTGGAAACGCTAAACAAATTCCTATCTCCATGCATTTTCCATGAATTTTCCTATGAGGTGATAAGCAAATGTTACAGAATCTAATGATAATGATCAATAGTCCCGAGAAAAATAACTTCTATATATTAAAATTAGAAGTGGAGGGGATTGATTCTGCCTAATTATTGAAAATCATTATGACACTGGCCCCACATATCAAATTTAATTTCAAGCTATTTGGAACATTTCCCAAATCATTTTCAATGCGCTAAAATATCACTTCAAATTTTATCAACATTCATAAGCGACGTGAGGTCCATTTCAACTTAAGAGGGCCTCTAGAGCACACAATTGTAATCTACCCATGTTATGGGTACTCAAAAAATTCCATTATTACGAAAATTCAAATTTGTGTGCATTCTTTTAAAACAAGATAATAAAGAAACTACACATACTAAAAAAACATAAATGTTAAGATAAATAATTAATTTTGTATTGCATATATTTATGAATATAAATAACATATATCTTCTAGATAAGAATTAAATAAAACAATGGAATGTTAATATATAGGAATGGAGAAAACGCTTATTTTCTCGTACTCATAAAAATATTTTTTATTAGACTTTTATGTACTTTTGGGCAGTCAAAAACTTCCATTATTAAAAAATTCAATTTTATTATCATTCTTTTAAAATAAAATAAGATATTAAAGAAACTATGCATACCACAAAAAAAACACATAAACGTTAAGAAAAACAATTAATTTTGTATTGCATATAGTTATGAATATAAATAACATGTAAGATATAGATAAGAATTAAATAAAACAATAAACTATTAATATATCAGAATGAAGAAAACACTTATTTTCTCATGAAATATTCACTCATTGATTGTAAGAATTCAAAGTTGGGCCTGATAGTACTCATAGTTTTTTTTTTTAATTAGAATTTTATGAACGGTTGGGCGTTATAATACTCATAAAATTATTTTTTATTAGAATTTTATGAACTTATTTTCATCATTATGGATGATAGGTATGAGGTTAAAGAGTAAAGTTAAACTTTGGTTGAGAATGTAAATATTTATTTTTTATAATGAAATGTTATTATTTTTAGTTATTAATATTTTTAAAAATATAAAAAAACTATTATATAAATAGTTAGGTTGTTAAATATAAAGAAATAATTAAAAATTAATATTTGTATTAGATGTTGTAAAAGAAATGCTATAAAACATAAATTGAGGAATGCAAATACAACAAAAAAGTACTTTGATAAAGAATAAAAATATATTGAATGCTCAAATTAATGTCCTATTAACTGGAACCACTTAGTAGACATATATATCAACATTAGGATTACATACAATGATACAGGGAATTTCTCATATACAAACAACGCCATCCACGACAACCTTTTCTCACATCTTCTCACATCTACATTTTAAAAAATGCCGTCGAACGTGATTGGAATCTCCCATATTGCCTTTTTCATTATGCAAATAAATCTTCCATATTGCTATTTTGATCATGAAGATTGTTAGTTCATTGTAAATTGTTTATGTGTTAAATTCAATACTACAAGTTCAACAAGTAAAAAAAATCCTCAATTAGCATAATATGCATTTTTCTCTCACCATGTTTTTTTCAGTCATTCATTACAAAACTTCCATCAAAGAGCACAAGTAACAGATTAACATATATTTTCACTTCATTATTTTCATGAGAGAGCCAAGAAACACGAAATCCACGAACGGGTGTTCGTTAAGTCCGAATTGAATCAGAATTGTTGCAGTGGATGTGACCTACCACCAAAAAGAGAATTCCCATCATGAGATGAACCCCATTCTTCTTCAGTTGAACACTTTATTTTATTCAATTCCCACCATTTTTTCTCCATTCATTTGCTCCATCTTATAGTCTATTGAAGGATTGCCCTTGTCCTCAGAAGCATTACCACGAGTACCAAGGAGATCATCAGAAAACACACTTTACATATTTGAATAGGGTTAAGACATATCACATAGAAGAGTCTTCAAGCTGCAATATTTTGTTCAAATGATGCATGCTAAGTTCATTTAGGCATCCCTTTTTTGTACAGAGATATGATTTTGTACTACCAAAAATTTGATTTGCAACACTGATACTGAAAAAATCAGAGTAACATGACAAGTATGATGGTTCTGTTCACTGAAAGAAATTGCAATTAGGACCCTGATTTGATCATCTAGCTATAATAGTCACAATTCCATGATAGGTAAGGGGCATCATTTTCTGCTGCTAAGAAGTATTCTTGTCCGCTTCGTCAATGTCTGCATTCCATATGAAATGGGCATATGATCCAAGAACATTGCGGCATAAGAGAGCCAATTACTCAAGTAACATAAGTATAAATTGTTTCATATATTAAAATCCATAGTTCTAACAGATCTTGTTTAGCCATTTAAGATATAGGAGCTTCACAACCATTGTATATGAGTTACGGTCAAAGGACTATCCTTGTCCTCAGAAGGATTACCACTAGTGCCAAGGAGATCATAAAAAAACACACTTTACAACTTTGAATAGGTCTTAGACATATCACATACACAAGTATTCAAGCTACAATCAAACCCAAACAAGAAACATTGTTTCAAGGAATCAAACATAATGTAGATACTAGACTAGGAATTGAGCTTAAAGAAACTTCATACACTTCAAATTAAATTTCATCATGTCAAACACATTCATTGCAAAGATAGAAACACATAGATAAAACTCAAACAACAACTATTGTCATACATAATTGCAAATAGACATCAAATATTGAACATCACACAAAAGATTGTAAATACACAAACATTACACATCAATGTTTGGTCATCACACACAAAATTTTTTTAAAAAGACAAACTCATTATGGACAGAAAACTTTGAGGATAGTCATGGTCCATCCTCAAGAGCAAAGAGAAAGGGATTTTAGCCCATTCAAACAAAAGAATAATTTTTATTGTGATGATGCTTTTGAGTAATTACATAATAATGATAAGAAATAAAAGAATGTTAAGTTTATTTTAGGTCATAATAACAAAATAAATTCATATCTTCTGTGATGACATGTAGATAGTTCATCTATCAGGCATGCTTGTGAAGAATGTGAAGAATGCTTGTATATTCTTCACGTCCATCATATCCTCTTTAAAAAAGAAAAAAAATATTAAAATTTAGAGGTCATTTGAACCTTATCTATAAAGTAACAAAAACTTTTTGAAATAAGTTTAATATTTAAAGCAAGTGTCTAACCTATAAAGTAACAATTTTTTTTTGAAATAAATTTAATATTTTAAGCAATTTACTAACCTAATTTAATAATTGAAAATTTCTCAAAGATGAATTATACTCCATAATAAGAGAGACAACATTGGAGCCCATATTTTCACTAAAACCAAAAGAACCAAAACCACTTGTTAAGAAGAAATTCAAGTAATAATAATAAAACAAAAATAATAAACATCAACCAAAAGAACCAAAACCACTTGCTAAGAAGAAATTCAAGTAATAATAATAAAACAAAAATAACAAAACATCAAAGTATAGAATGGTAATGCCAACACACAGGTATAAATATACATGCTCTATGTCCATTGTTATATTAAATGGGTGTGGAGAAAATTAGCAGAGAACCTAAAACTATATTTCTAATTAGGAGAGGGGTGGAGAAAGACTTTAAATACGGGTTGTTGTCATTCTAATGAAACCCTCTGCAAAGGGGATGTTAATATTCTGAGAGAGAAGCTAGGCTTGGTAGATAACACCTTCCTTGTGAAGATAGACTATGAGTGTTTGTTTGGTTTCTCAGAGTTGTTCTGCTAAAAAAAGGGCAGATGAGTTTCAAAGAGGTGAGTTTTGAAGAGGATTCTTTGCACGAAGACTTATACATCTATGGCTATGGCAAATTCAATTCCTTCCACATAGATGCTTGGCATCTTCTATTTCTGACCAGTGTAAATTTATGACACATTTTAAGAAAGTTGTGACAAATACCTATCACATTATGAGCCATTTATGATGGGAGATTCACATGCTAAGTAGGGAACATCTCTTGAGGAACAATTATTTGTTATATTGGCCAATGATAATAATACAAATCTCTCAAAATCATTTTATTAGCCTAAAATAAATTTAAAATTATTTTAAAGTAGGTGAAGTTATAGCATGTGTTTTTCTTTATATATTATTTTACATATCTTTTGTAAAAAATGAGAAAAAAAAAATTGAATAATAATTCATGCTAGAAAAACAATATTGAAATATTTTGAAAAGATTTATATAAAAAAAATTAGGAGGAAGTTCTATGGCAAATTCCTTCCACATAGATGCTTCACATCTTTTATTCGCTCCCAATGTATGTTTGTGACATATTTTATAAAAGTTCTAAACATTATAAGTCATTTATGCCATTTATGATGTGAGATTTACATGGTAACTAGGGAACATCTCTTGATGAACAATTATTTGTCAAAATAATTTTATTAGTATAAAATAAATTTAAAAATATTTTAAAGCATGTGAAGGTTTTTTTACATATTTTTTTTTCCCTATTTATCTCAAAAAATGAGACAAAACAAAATTTGAATAATAATTCAAGCCGGAATAACAATATTTAAATATCTTGAAAGGGTTTATATAAAAAATATTTAAAAGAAAGTTTTCTATACAAATATATTTTGTCGATTTCTTTTTTAAAAACAGATAGGAATTGTCAGATGTGTTCCTTGGACGGATGGATTGATCTATCATTATCCAGTTTGAGAATTGACGTGAGCCAAAAAATGAACCCCATCAATTTGTATGATTTCCTTCCACCGTAAATTGATGTGAGCCACAAAATTAACCCAATCAATTCATATGATTGCCGTCAATTACAGTTGGCCACGAAATGATGGACACATGAAATTACGGACAGTTACCATATCCCTAAACTGCAGAATACCTTAATGTTTTAGGTATGAAGGAATGTACATAAGCTATTAGTTCTAGGAAGACCATCAATATTTAATGTGATGCTATCTAGAGGCCCAGAAAAGTGAATTGAACCAACTGAACAAGTGAACCATGAAAATGAAAAATAGCGAACTCCTGTGTCTTTGTGCGGTTGTGTTTTTAGACTAATTCTTTCACCCTAATCTTTTTAAGCCATGGTTTTTTATTTCTATCTTAAAATGAACAGCCTCTTGATGTTGATGCCAATCTCGTAGAAGAACCTCGAACATTCCAACTACATGGAGAGCGAAACGATGACAAAAAATTCCCCCGATATATTTAGTTGTACAAATTGGTACGCTTCGTCTCTTTTCAATTAAAACCCTCATGTTTGCGCTACTTTTGAGTCTCTGCATTTGTTATCTCCAAAAGAAAGAGCACTGATTAAAGAAGAAAATAGTGTCATCTGAGACAAAATATTATCAAACTTGCACATCCATCCACACAAGAAGACACAAAATCGAGAGGCACTGCAGGCCAAAAATCTCTAAACAGCCCTCCCACAAAGGAAGAAAAAATTATCATTAATAATTGACGTGACTGCAAGCACACGTGGAGAGGCAAGGTCATAAAGAAATTATAAATATTACACACATGGCTTTTCATGGCCATCATTATTATAAAAAAAGGCTTATCTAAAATATCTCAATCGGTCTATAGATCGAATCCTGTGCCAGGCCTTTACAAAACCATATACATACATTATACAAAGATCATAACCTAGGCGTTAATCACTATCTGTACAACCATAGCAAAGTGTTCACTCTTTATAAGCGATATGCCGATTACACTACGATCCTGCAAGATCCATAATCCAGCGTTAAAAGCTTGAGAAAACCAAGCATGACCTGTTTGAAGTAAACCGTTTCTGCAACTAACTTTTAACCATTTTGATCAAATGGTTGAAACCTTTGCAATAGTTTAAGATATAATCTTATGGCCCACAAGGATGACAAGTGGCTAGAGAGGGGAGTTGATTTTAGAGGGAAAGTCTTAAGATGTAATTAGTTATAGTCCACGATAGGATAGTTGACATGTCAAAAGGAAAATATCTTCTATCTTTGGGAGAGAATTCCCTACCACTAGAATTAACATGACCTTAGAGAAATTTCATGGGTGGATAGTTGACATAGGAAAAGGAAAATATCTTCATTCTTTGGGACAAAATTCAATACGACTAGAATTAACATGACTGGAGAGAAATTTCATGGGTGGAAAGAGCGGCTTATATTCTACCAGAGAAAAGAAATCAGGAAAATGGTCAAAGTTCTAATGGGAAAGAAAGACTCGACCTACACTAATAATGATTCTACATTAATAATGATTTCAGCTTAGATTTAGCAAGACACTCCTAGGTCTTGAGGAGGTGAAATTGTGAAAGTTACTAGCTTATTTTGAGTTTAGAGATCGGCGTGAATTTTTTCAAACCATAACTCAGTGTTCTAGAGAAGAATTATAACTTCTATTATATTTCTAGATAAGTAACCAGGTTTTCTATATGACTAATGTGAGTTCCAAGATTTTCTTATGTTGTATGTAAGAGATAGGAATAAATCCATGTATTTATTGAGTATAAGTCTCTTGTTACGAAGGAAATGTTTAATTATGTGATAACTAACTCTGTAGAAATGATCCAATACAAAATCTATGTTAGGAGAGTATTTCAAATATGCTTTCATAAATATTTTACCTACATCTTTATGTAAATATACAAACATATGTGATATGGTAATGATGGTCACTTGTTAACATTGAGAGAAGACTCAGGCTGTCCCTCAACCAACATGTAGTCCGTAAGTGATAGCGTCCTTAAGAGAAATAAATTTTAAGAAACGAAGAAGCGAAGAGTCATGTACTCCATTTCCTGTGTATAAAGATTGTTCGTATTCATATATATATCTATATATATATATATATATATAATGTTTCAACTCCCAGAAATAATATGTACAAATGTTAAAGGATAAATGCCGCAAGGTTACATCAAGTTGCATGGTGCTTTCACAAGTAATTATAAGCATAGAAAGAATAGACTATGATAAATTAGGGGAAAACATAAACGAACTATGAATAAATGGTATTGTATAGAAATATTTTATTTATAGTTCATGAGAAATATAGAAGTATTGTTTGAATTAAGGTAAAAAGGTATGCTATAGCCTTATACAAAGGCAATATCAAGATATACCCAACCTCATTCAAGGCTTAATTAGTCACAATTTAATAGTCATGAAAGGCTTAAAATAGGCAATAATGGAAAAACATTAAAACATGAAGGAAAAATAAAGTAAAAAGCATTAAAACATAAATGAAAAATAAAGTAAACCCGAAGTCTGAGTGCCGTAAATAATCTACACAATTATCGATCATAATTGTAAATAGGCCTAATCAAGAATTTGACCAGGCATGCTTCCAAATTTATTATAACGAGCGTAGGCCCTGTAATAGGAAACAAAAGGAAGAAGAATAATTCACTTAGTACCTGGGAACGTTTCGAACCCAACACCCAAAAACTTTCTCTTCGAAATATTTTTAGACAAGGACCGAAACTGACCTCGAGCAATCTGTCCAAAACTATTAAGTGAAAAAGAACAAAAATAGAATAAAACAAATATATTTATTTAATTAAAACAGGGGTGAACACCTATGATTTTACTTGAGGGAGATGTAATAGTGGTCAAAAGTCTTGACGCTGTGAAAAAAACCCTAGTTTTTCAGATCGTACAGGCTTTAAGAAACAAGTAAAGGAGATATTTAGAAAAAAATAAGTTGGAAGAAACCAAAGGACATTAGATATTATCATTAAATACACTAGCAATTGTCCCAAAAGGTACAAAGAGAGGCCGATAGATTTATGAAGTTGGAATTGTTGAACTTTTATAAAAGGTTGGGACTCCTTCTCAACTGTTATTGATATTGTACAGTTTATTACAAAGCAGCATGTCAAAGCAGAAATACTTAAAGAAGACCACAAGACTTTCTATTCATTCACATGTAGTTAAAAATGTTGACATGATTGAAACAAAAAAGAAGAGGATTTGAAAATTTCATGTAAATGTATTCTAATTAAAAAACAAACAACTAACCACTCTATAAATGTCATTGCAGAAGCACATGTAAGATATACATATTCCTATATAACATTTTTGAAAAAAAAAAGGAAAGATAACTTAACGTGAGTAGCATAACATCTCGCATTCCATGAACAATAGAAACCACACTCAAAAGTTCAAATCTATGTAAACTGAGTTTTTTATTAAAAGTGTAGGTACAAAAACACTTATGAAACTCCATAAGTATGCATCATGTCTGGTGGAACATACTAGACTTATTACACTTGAATACTGCTAAATATTTTACTTGGTATTGTGTGTTTAGTACAAGCAAATATACAGGAGATAGGTACATGCTTTGCAATGTATTTTTTGAAATTTTACATATGGTCTACACATAGAGACATGTTTGGTAGGTAATAACTAAACATATATATAATGAAAGTATTATTTGCCTTCTAAACATATGTACAATAAGAGCATTCTATTACACATAGATGTAATTGACAATGAGAAGCTAATCATATATGCATGATGGGGCATGGCATAGGCAACAGAGTTGTTCCTGCAATTGACGCTGCATTTTCCTGTGTGTGTCACTTTCATGGATGTGAATTGTTATCTTAAGTATTTCTTTTACCTTCTTTAACAATTCAATGGTTGGACGCAAACGGTAAAGAGGCACTGTTTGTTGGGGCAGGATGCTGAATTTCTTGGCAATAACCATACAGCAATCATAAATAGGCTGTATTCATACCTGTTTCAATCAAAAAATAGAACATTATAAGTGACAATGGATGTGTTTGACGAAAGCATTTTTTTTAAAGCGCTGAAGTAAAATAAATACTTTTTTCTTAAATTTCTAAATTGCAGTGAATGCTAGACCTTACTGTTCTTGGCAGGAAATATTTTGTTTGATTATTTGAAATAAAATAAACGATTTCAAACTAATATAAAACCATATGAGGTTAAATGTAATAGAAAGCAAATGTATTTGAAATTTGGTTATTGCAACAAGTGGTGTTTACCATGTGGGTAATTCTGGAAAACAGGTTGTACGATTGGCTAGAGTATATTCTCCTGCATAGATTTTGATGCAAGCAATGATTCCTCTTGTTGTCTACGCTTAAGATATGGATTCTCGTGCATTTGTGCAATCCGTGAGAATGGGAATGCTGGATTGATTTGAATGTCTGCCAATGACCGCACTCTTGAAATCGCAGTGAACGTTAGCCCTTGTCGTTCTTTGGTGCCGATGTCTACTGTTGCTTTGTCTAATGTCATTCCTTGTGACTTGTGTATCGTTAAAGCCCATGCCATTTGAAGTGGTATTTGATGGCGTGCACCCCTTGTGATGGGAGAAATGGGTACATATGTTGGGTGTGAAATGTCCCATGATGTTCCTTTGTATTGTATAAAGTCGACAACCACGAAGGATGGTAATTCTGGGGGCTTTGAACCAAAAGAATAAAATATTGAGATGACCTTCCCAAGTGCGCCATTGACGAGGCCTGCATGTACCCATAAGTTGCTGGTGAGCATAACCTTTTGTTCATTGCATAAGAGAACTTTTACAGGAAAATGCTCATCTTCTGATGTAGTAAGAGTTTTCTGCCTTTGTTGTTCTGCAGAGCAAACCGCTACTGGGATGTTCAATTTTTTAAGCATTTTCTTATTATGCAAAACAACTGAGTTGTTTATTGCATATAGGTGCATGGATTCTTCAAATGTGTGTTGCTCTTCATGTGTAAGAGACGAACTTGTTCTTGACATTAGGTGTTGCCAATCTTCAAGTGTAGATATTCCATTTCTGAGATTTGTGAGTATTTACCAGAAAGCAATCTGGGACAGGCTATCTCCTTGTTGACGAAAAACAGTTGAAAGTGTTATGAATATGTCGAAGCTGCGCCAAAGTGCAGTTCCACGCGATGTCCCAGCATATAAAGGAATGTCTTTTACGGGTGGTAGCTGGCCTAAATCTCCAACAAGGATAATTGAGCGATTACCAAATGGTGCATTTCGATGAAGAGGGAATGCCTCTCTTAGATGATCGTCAATGCGAGTAAGCATTTTCGGACCAATGAAGCTCATTTCATCAATGAGAATGTACTCTACATGACGGAGTTTCTCTTGCAGTTGTAGGAGTGGTTGGCCTTCAAGAGGATGCATTGTTTGGATAGGGATACGAAGGGCGGAGTGAATTGTGAGGGCATTTATGTTGAAAGCTGCAACGCCTGTTGGTGCAAGTAACAACAAAGGGTTTTTGTTTGCTGGAGAGTTTTCAGAAAATGCATGGTGTAGACATTTAATCAAATGGGATTTTCCTGTCCCAGCTGTTCCTTGTATGATGATTTTGCGTGGGGGTTTTGGCGAAGGGGTTTTAAAGTGTGAAAAAATAGTGGTGAAGGCTATGTTTTGGGTAGCAGATAATGTGTGATCTTGGGGAAGGTTGGAAAAAGAATGATGTTGGTTTTGAATCGTTGAGCGGTTGAATTCAACGAAATTTATGGTAGTTTCTTGCAAGTGGGGAGGGATAGTATTATGTGACCAATTGTGGTTGGCATCGAAGTCACGGTAGCCAATCATGTCAAGGTCATCAACTGCAATATTGTAACCTGGATGAAGCTAAGAGAGGATTTGCCATTCATTCATCTGCATGGAATCAGGAGGGATGTCGGGGGTAGTTTGATCTTCAGTATGTGGGGTTTGTGGGTTTTCAATTTCACGGTGGACATGCCATGGTGTATATGTACCCTTTATTTGTTCCCAGTGTGCAATAATTTCTGCATCAGTTGAACCAATATCATTGGGGAGTGTTCGGAAGGGGAAATACAATAGTAATTCACTCCAGCAAAATGTGGCGTAAGAAGGATCATCAGAGGAAGGAATGACATCGTAACGGGGCAATACATGTACAATCATTGGTGGGAATATGTGTTTCCATTGATTTTTTTTCCGCTGGGAAGAATATGACCATGAGCGTGAAGCTTCAAGGAGGGGTAGTGATTCCAATGAGACAGGCCTATTCATGTATGCAAGGATAAAGTTTGGTGTCAAAATAGCGTTATCAGTATCTTGCGAAACACATTTGAAAACAGTCTTGTTGACATTCAAAGACCGAAATGTACGGCTGCTGAGAGAAAGAGGTAGCTTTTGCAACATATGGCATATTTCTTGTGCTCCAATGTCTCTATCTGCAATGGTTTCTGTAAGGAGTTTTCGGATAACGGCAACAGTAGGTGCTTCTGGAATGGCGCTTTGTGATAGCCGTGATAGCATTTGACGGTAGCTCTCAGATCTTGTTTCTGATTTTGCTGCATATTTTGAAATATATTTTAACACAGCATGGCGAGAAAGCACTGGTTGGCAATCAACATTTGCTCTCCAAATAGAGAGTAGATCGGCATTGTGAATATTCAATCTTTCATCATTGCGTGCAGGGACATAGGTTTTACGACCTTTATCATCAATGAAAAGTGAAGATGTGGACTTCAACTCCCACGGTACTCCATACCGGCAGCTAAGTACATTGTCTTTCTTGCGAAGACAAGAAGATTCATGACACTTTGTATGACGTTGAATGCAGTTGACAAGCTCTGTATAGTCTTCAAACTGATTGGATGTGAATATTGATGCAGTGTCAAGAAGACATGGGTTATGAATTGTTGATTGTTGATGCGGAATATTTCGGTGTTCTGCTTGACGTGGATTCCAGGCTGTTACATAGTGGTCGAAATATTTCTGTGCATTAACAATTTCTAATGCATTGTTCCAGTCAATTGTGTCCATGTTTGGTGCATTTTGTAGCCAGAGGAAGCCATGAATGTGTGCAGATCCTCTATGTTGCCATTCATATCTGAATATAATATGAAGGAAAAATCTTGTTAAAACATATATATGCAATGTAGAAAAGTAATGTAGAAGGAAATGGATATTAGAAAATACCTGCACCAATAGTCTACTGCATGGAAGCCTTTTTGCAGGATTTCTTCGAGAAAAATTGTAAATCTGCAATGCATATATTGGGCTGTTAGATGTGGGTTCTTAATTATGTTTTGGATTTTCCATTGGAAGTGGTTGACTGAATTGGAAGGAACACTGTCAGGCATGATCATGTGCAAGTCATGCCATTTAGTATCAGCTGCACTGAGAGTGAAAAAGAATGTCGGACTTCCTATTTGCGTGATCATGTCAGTCAGCTCAGATCGGCGTCTATTCCAGAAAGACCGTGTTCCCCGTAGTGCTGAACCGAACCGCATTATTTGCTCGGGTAATCTTGAATCTGGAGAGTCACGAAGACACTGTCGTAGGTCTGAAACCGTTGTTGGCAAGTTGTTCTCAATGTACTTTTTCACAAAAACACTAGTAGTAGTTTGGCTACGATGGCGCATTAGAATGTTATAAATATAATAGCGGAATCTTGGGTGTTGGCCAAATCGGTTATCATGGTAGTGCAGCAAGTGTAAAGCATATTCATGCATCTCAACTTTTGTAAGTCTTGGTTGCATGATCATGGCAATGCCGGTAGGGAAGAGTGTGGGGAATGCCATGGCAAAGAGGCCTATGGTGTTGTATTCATTCATAGCTGTTAAAGATATTGGAGGCCAATCGATAGAGCTTGTTGAATTTGACTGGGTCAAGTGCAAATAATTACAAATGTGTTCAAGCTCAGTACTTGAATTTGGGAGTATTGGAACGAAAGAAGAGGGTTGGATTTCTAATGGAGGTAGCATGACATCAGTATCATAAGTAGAATCAATATTGGTTTGATGGGGTTCAAAAGAGGAGGTGGTTACATTACGGAGAAGAGAAGAAATATCGGTAGGGTGATCTGGTAGTGCAGAAATAGCAAATGAATTGAATTGAACATCACAGTAGTAAGGGTCATTTTTTGTTTTGTATTCAAGGGCTGCAAGGACACGTGATTTGCAAACGAAGAATTCATAAGCCTTTTGTGATGGGAGAAATGGGTACATAAAGTAAAAAGCATTAAAACATAAATGAAAAATAAAGTAAACCCGAAGTCTGAGTGCTGTAAATAATCTACACAATTATCGATCATAACTGTAAATAGGCCTAATCAAGAATTTGACCAGGCATGCTTCCAAATTTATTATAACGAGCATAGGCCCTATAATAGGAAACAAAAGGAAGAAGAATAATTCACTTAGTACCTGGGAACGTTTCGAACCCAACACCCAAAAACTTTCTCTTCGAAATATTTTTAGACAAGGACCGAAACTGACCTCGAGCAATCTGTCCAAAACTATTAAGTGAAAAAGAACAAAAATAGAATAAAACAAATATATTTATTTAATTAAAACAGGGGTGAACACCTATGATTTTACTTGAGGGAGATGTAATAGTGGTCAAAAGTCTTGACGCTGTGAAAAAAACCCTAGTTTTTCAGATCGTACAGGCTTTAAGAAACAAGTAAAGGAGATATTTAGAAAAAAATAAGTTGGAAGAAACCAAAGGACATTAGATATTATCATTAAATACAATATATGGAGTTTTGAAGGAGTAAAGTTGGATGGAGAGAACATAAAACCCCAACCTTGTAGGAAGACAAATTCAGTGTTTTATATATATATATATATATATATATATAATATATATAGATATTAATTATCCTCGTTAGGGTTAAGAATAACTATAAAAACACAATATCAAAATTTTGCAAATTCTTTAGAATTTGCAAAGTCGTGACCAAATTTTGTAAATTCGTTAGAATTTCCATAGTCCTAACAATAAGTGATTAGGACTTTAGTTTGAGAATGTAAGGATGAAATTTTTGGCACGAAGCGTTTCTTCATGTTCACAAACCGCGAGGAACTTCAAAGACTCTGACAGACAGCATGAACTCTCTACGCAAAACCTTGAACTAGGACAAGGTAGGAAAACCTTGAAGATGATTACAAAACTAAAGGAAAGAAATTTCATCAAAAAACATTATAATTCATAAAAATAAACCTCTACATTGTTGAGATTTCTTTTAATTAAATTTGGAGAAAATATTTTGAATGTGACAACAATAGGATTTGTTGCTAAATTGACTCCATTTAATCTTGATGAGGAGTTATTGTATCCTATATTTGTTGTGAGTGAATTTAGGATTCAGTTTCTACTCCGAGCTATAAAATGTAAGCCCATAGAGGCGAATGCATAATGAAGGATGTGTGGTGAGTGGGAGCACCGAGGAGAAACTCTGCTGTTGTAATCATCCAGTTGATGAATGAGATTGTCGATGCCTCTGTTTGGTGGACGTAGCCCAGATTGGTTGGGTAAACCACGTTAAAATCTCTGTGTCTTCATGTTTGTTTATGCTCTGTGTGATTATTTAGTTTCCACTGTGCTTTTTTCTCCTACAATTGGTATCAGAGCTTACATTGCTCAGATGGTATGTGTGTTGAGTCTGCTGCCTATGATAGAGAGGCCGAGAGGCCAGATCTGCTGCGTGTGACAGAGAAGCTTGCAATGACTCTGGATTAGCGTAAATACACAGTTCCGTGGGCTGTATCTTTGATTGTTGTGTCGTTCATTATGTTTGAAGGCTGCGTGCGGTGGGATGCTCATAAATCTGAGAGCTCTTTGGGCTGTGTTTAGACTGGTGATCAATTTCAAATGAAACTGGTGGCTATGGACTCTGAGATCATGGACCGGTTTTTTGTGTTTAAGCTGGTTAAGGCTATGTTAAGGTAGCATTGAACAGTGCGGAGGACTGCGAGCTTGACAACATTGAATGGTGGTGAAATGCCATTTAAAACAAAAATCGGTTCATACTTTTTGTTTAAGAACCATTTAAAAATCGATTTGTGTTCTAAATTTCGATATACATTGTATTCATTATATACCATTTTGAAGTCGTTTAAGATTTGATTATATTGAAATTCATTGTATATCGATATTGTATATCTATTTGATTTCTAATGTGTCATTATAAGGGTTAGGCAGAATATCCAAACCAACAGAAATAACATTTCAAGTATCCTAAAAATTACTTGTTTTTGATAAGTGTTGTGAAGATTTCCTTCTACTGGGTCAGAAGACAAATTAAGCTATGTCAAAAACACGAAATGCTTGATTTGAGATCAAGAAGTTCAATGAGAAAACAACTTCGAGATCTGGAAAGTTAAGATGTATGATCTACTTGTTCAACAAAGGCATCGTGAAGGCACTGTTGGGAAAAGCCAAATAACCATGCACCATGACAGATAACGAATGGAGTGACATGGATGAAAGAGCACGAAGTGACATTCGATTGTGTATAGCAGATGTTGTTTTGTTTAACATCGTGTCAGAGAAAACTGTTGTTGGTTTGTGGACAAAGCTTGAAAAGCTGTACATGACAAAATCCTTAACCAATAAGATTCTTCTGAAGCAAGAGTTGTACAGTTTGCGCATGAAGGAAGGTACATCTATCACTGATCATTTCAATACCTTTAATACTCTCTTGGTGCAGTTACAAATTATAGAAGTAAAATTTGAATCAGAAGATAAAGCTATAACTTTATTATGCTTATTACCCGAGTCATGGGATCATTTTGTTACTTCTATAAGTCTTAGTTCATTAGAAACCCTTGAGTTTGATGATGCTGTTGGAGCTTTATTATCTGAAGAAACAAGGAAGAGGTCAAATTCAGAAACCTCTACATCAGAAGAAATGATGGTCAGAGGTCGTTCTAAAGAAAGGCGCTTTAGTACGCATGACAACTCGCGTCAAAATCGAAAGGGAAGAAGAGTAAGGTAAAGTGCTGGTTCTATGGAAAATCAGGACATTTGAAGAAGGACTGTTTGAAGAGATAGAAAACATCCAAAGCAGAGTCTTCAATAGAAAAGAAAGAAGCAAACACGATAGATACAGGTTTGGCATCCGTTTCAGGTATGACTAACGAAGTGTTATCAGATAGTTTGTCTAATCATGATCAACATTGGTTGTTAGATTCTCATGTGTCAAATCACATGTGCATTCATAGAGAGTGGTTTAAAACTTATAAATCAATCAATGATGGAGTAGTTTACATGGGAAATGATGTCACATGTAATATTGTGGGAATTGGAAGCATCCAAATTAAAATGATTGATGGGACAAATAAAATATTAATTGATGTAAGACACATGCCTGAACTTAGAAAAAATCTTATTTCACTAGGAGTACTAGAAACAAATGCATATAAAACCTTTATTCAAGGTGGAGTAATGAAAGTTTATAAAGGAATTTTACTAGTAATGAAAGAAAAGAAGGTTGGAAATCTTTTTCAGTTAGAAGGAAGAACAGAGTCAGATCATGCTTCTATAGTATCTCAAAACGACAGTAATTCTACTCGTCTATGGCATCAAAGGCTAGGCCATATGAGCAAAAGAGGATTAAAATTTTTATCTGATTGTAAGTTACTTCCTAGTTTAAAATATTCTAAGTTAGATTTCTGCAAACATTGTATGTTTGGGAAAAAAAGCACGTAGAAGTTTAAAACTGGAAAACATACTAGTAAGGGAATCCTTGAGTATATCTATTATGATGTTTGGGGTCCATCTCCTATAATCTCATATGGAGTATTGTCATATTTTGTATGATTTATTGATGATTTCTCTAGAAAGGTGTGGGTCTATATGTTAAAGAAAAAGTCTGATGTATTCGCAGTTTTCAAACAGTTTAGAGCATTAGTTGAAAACATCATTGGAAGAAGCACTAAATGTTTAAGAACTGACAATGGTGGTGAGTTTACTTCAAAGGAATTTGATAATTATTGTAAGGACGCTAGGATCGAAAGACATAAAACTATTGTATATATTCTTAAGCAAAATGGAGTTGTTGAGTGCATGAAGAAGACTCTCTTAGAGAGAGTGAGAAGTACGCTTAGTAACACCAATTTGCAGAAGGAATTGTGGACAAAAGCAGTTTCTACGGCTTGTGACTTGATAAATCGATCACCATGAACTACAATAAAATGCAAAATTCCTCAAGAGGTATGGAAAGGTTATCCTTGTGATTATTCTAAACTAAATTTTTTTGGTTGTGATGCATATGCTCTAATTCCAAAACATCAGTGTTCTAAATTAGATCCTAAATCAAAAATATATATCTTTGTAGGATATGGTGATGGGACTAAGGGATACAGGTTGTGGGATCCTACTACTCACAAGATCATCATTAACATAGATGTTAAATTCAATGAATCTTCACTGAATAATCTAGATGTAGGTGATAAATTGAAACACGGTAATGTACCTAAGTTTCAACATATTCAGTTTGAAACCAGTTCAAATACTGATGATAGTCTAGATGAACAAGTTTTATATGCAGATCATGAATAAGTCTCAGATGCAAATCATGAACATGTGTCAAATGTAGATCATGAAGAAGTTCCTACAGATAATAATCAGTGAATTGTGGAACTACCGGAAACATCTTTAAGGAGGTCCACAAGAATCAAACGTCCTCCTAAAAGGTATGATGATTATGTGACTTCAGTTGCTTTAACTGCTAATGATGATGAAACTTTGTGCTATCAGGAAGCTGTAGAACATTCTAAAAGTGATAAGTGGAAAGAAGCTATGAAGGATGAGATGATGGCATTAGACAAGAATTCCATGTGGGATCTCGTAGAACTTCCTATAGACAGAAAAACTGTGGGATGTAAATGGGTTTTCAAATTGAAAAGGGTTGTTGATGATACAGAGAATAGATACAAAGCAAGGCTATTTGCAAAAGGTTTTTCTTAGAGAGCATGAATTGACTTTCATGAGATATTTTTACTACTTGTAAAAATTGTTTCAATTTGGATTGTGTTAGCATTAGTTGCTTTACTTGATTTAGAATTACAACAACTAGATGTTAAAACTACATCTTTAAATTGAGATTTAGATGAGGAGATTTACATGGAACAACCAGAAGGGTTTGTTCAAAATCGTGACAAGAAATTTGTCTGCAGGCTCAAGAAATCATTATATGGTCTGGAGCAGTCACCTCGACAATGGTACAAGAAATTTGATTCTTTCATGATGAGTCAAAATTATATAAGAAGTGAATATGATCATTGTGTTTACCTTAAGAAGTTGAATAATAGCATGTTCATTATATTAGTGTTATATGTTGGTGATATGCTTTTAGCAAGAAAAATCATAAGAGATATCAACAGGTTAAAGGCTTAGATGGCTAGGACATTTGATATGAAAGATCTAGGAGCAACAAGACATATTTTGGGCATGGAGATTTTCAGAGATAGGAGCAATGGTAAGCTGTGGCTATCACAAAATAAGTATATTGAGAAAATACTCTTGAGGTTTGGTATGAACAATGTGAAGCCTATTTCAGTCCCTTTAGCTTCCCATTTTAAGCTTTCTTCAATTTTATGTCCTAATACAAATGAAGAAAAGGAATATATGTCTCGAATTCCATATGCCAATGTAGTAGGTTGTTTGATGTATGCAATGGTTTGTACACAACCAAATATTTCACATGCAGTTGGGGTTGTCAGCAGGTATATTGCAAATCCAGGAAAATAACACTCGTCAGCAGTGAAATGGGTGCTTTGATATCTGAGAGGAACAAGTGATTATTGTATCACTTCTAACAGAAGTAGTGAATTTGTATGCTGATATCTTGATTCTGATTTTGCAGGTGATTTGGATAAGAGAAGGTGAACTTTAGGATATGTCTTTACTCTTGCAGGTGGAGCTATAAGCTGGATGTCAAAGCTACAAAACATTGTTGATTTATCCACTACAAAAGTAGAATACAGAGCTGCTTCACATGCTTGCAAATAAGCGGTTTGGTTGAAAGGTTTGTTTGGTGACTTTTGTAGGTTGCAGGACAACATAAAGTTATTTTGTGATAGTCAAAGTGCAATTCACTTGGCTAAAAATCTAGCCTATCATAGTAAATCAAAGAATATACCTATCAAGTACCATTTTGTAAGACAGGTTATCACTGAAGGGGAGTCTCTCTTGAAAAAGTCCATACAAAGGAAAACTGTGCAAACATGTTCATGAAACCAGTTTTGTTAGAGAAGCTATGATGGTGTCTGGCTTCTCTTGGCTTGGAGAAAAGATAAAAATAATAATGGAACAGGGTATCAGGCTAATTGTTGTCAAGGTGGAGATTGTTGAGGTTTCTTTTAATTAAATTTGGAGAAAATCTAGTGAATGTGACAACAATAGGATTTGTTGCTAAATTGACTCCATTTAATCATGATGAGGAGTTACTGTATCCTATATTTGTTGTGAGTGAATTTATGATTCAGTTTCTACTCCTAGATATAAAATGTAAAACCATAGAGGCAAATGCGTAATGAGGGATGTGTGGTGAGTGGGAGTGTAGATGAGAAACTCGGAAATTGTAATCGTCCAGTTGATGAATGAGATTGTCGATGCCTTCATTTAGTGGACGTAGCCCAAATTGGTTGGGTGAACCATGTTAAAATCTCTGTCTTCATGTTTGTTTATGTTGTGTGGGATTATTTAGTTTCCGCTGTGTTTTTTGCTCCTACATACATATTGTTGTACCTTCCACGAAAGTCCCAAGCCTAGAAGTTGAAAATCTCTTAAAAACGTTACGATATCCTAGAAAGGGGTAATGGTTGTATCTTGGTAAGTTCTTGTATAAAATGTGAGAGATAAAGTGCCAAGGCAAGAAGAAAAATGTCCATTGCTAGTTTTCATGCAAACTTCTGGTGGTAGAGCTCCATAGTTCAAATAATGTTGAGGTAGTTACCTTCTAAAGAGAAGATATGTCCACCATTTGACTGTAAACATAGGTCTTGACCATCCATTTCTTTATTAATCACATGGTTGGGGTGAGGTATTAACCTTGAAGGATATCCATGTAGCCATAATTATCTGCATATCAGGACCCATAGGACAATACATTCACTATATCACTTTAATTTAACAAGGTGTTGAGGGTAGGCAAATTCGGAAAATTAATGTGAAGATGAAAGTAAACCATACACAAATCATATCCCATGATTTTCCTTAGCATGATTGGAGCTCGTGAGTATTGTTGATGGAGTGTTATGGTTCGATTTATGAAATAGTAATTATCTAAATTTGTAGATATGTGATCACATATTTAATACCCCAACTAGAATATGAGGCAATGTAAATTAAGATGAAATAAATAAAAAGGTTAAGAAAACTATTTGTGTAAGTTTCCTAGTAAAGGATTCACTTTTCTTAGCAACATAAAAACAATGAAAGTAAGATTTAGAATATATGTTAATGACATTAGAAAGTATCAAAGTAATTGGCATAATTAAAAAATATAAGGTTTAGAGAAATTCATAAATTCATAAATATATTTGCTTTATATTTTATATAATAAATAAAAAATAAATTTATATAAATAAATAAATAAAAGTTTCTGATTTTTTGAATGAGTATGAGGTATATTATAGGCCCAACCATGTATTTTGATACACATTCAGTCTCAAAAGCATGCACCCTCAAGCTAAGGCTATGATATGATAATTATGGCTACCTAAGTTTGTTGCATCTCTGACATGTAGTTAGCTCTCACTCTTTCTCTTATCACACATTTTACACAACAATCATAATTGTGAAAGATACTCGACCAATCCCATTGAAATTTCAAGTTCTATCTCTCTGTTTGCTTCCTCCTACATAACCTCTACAGAGGAAACACTTTCTCTAGAATGTACTCCCTTATTCTATTCAATTTCCCTCTGAGGCTTTACTACTAACATATCAATTCTAGAATATATCGAGACTCCTAGAAAAATTACAATTTCACTAAGAATAAGAACACATTTAAGAAATCCAACCTTTCTCAATTAGAACATAAAAGAATTAAATTTTAACCACAATAGTGGCTCATTTGCATAAAAAATTTCTTGTCTCTAAAAAGAAATAACATCACAGTGGAAGTGAATAATTACTTAAATTACTCCCTCAAAAAACCAAAAATGTATGATGAAATGTGAATTCTTTCAAAGTGCCACATGGCCTCAACCAAGAGAATTAGATTACCATCCTTTCCTTTAATTTTCCGAAATTTGTCTAGTAAAAGAATAGACCAAAATTTTAGCTTCTGTACGTACCCCGTCTCATGGGATCACTTCCGCTAACACTTTTGTTTTTGTCCATTTGTAGTAAGTGATGATCTTATTGTTATTATTCAACATCATTACAAATCTAGGCTTTCAAACTTTTGATGAGGATATTAATGGGTCAATACTATAGATTGTAACTATAGCAATTATTCTCAACCAAGAACAACCATAGTCAATCATAACCAAAAAAAATTGTAGCTTCTCCATACTTTGACATTAGGGATTGAATTTTATTATTTTTTATCAATATTTAAAATTATTTAGATTGAGGTCTTATTCTATGATGATTGATATTACAACCTTTGGACAACAAAATGCCATGTAGATAGCTACCTCATATTTTTTTGGCATAATTTTTTTGGACAATGCCATATAAATAAATACACCTACTAGAAGTTGTTACTACCCACCATTATTTTATGTTTTCTTCAACACTCTAACAAGTAGGTGTACTAATGTGAATGTCTAGACTTAATAAGTAGGAGCAAAATTGTAAATGTGTAGATTTTTTACTGGTTACTACACACCAAAATTTATGCAAGTCTTTGCCCCTTAATAGCCAATTAGTTTTCCACTTTTATATATTAATTCTCAATTTTCTCAAATCAATTAAAATGTAATTTAATTATTTCATAATATTTAAATTTCTTTTATAATAAATATTATTAGTTAAAAAGTTTAAAATTAATAAATATTGTTAGTTAGTGGATTTAAAATTTTGTTAGTTGAATAAAATAACTTTATTAATAATTAGTAAACAAATAAAGTGGAATAAACTCATTAATAATTAAGTTAAAATTTTCAAATTATAATTTTTGATTTAATATATATTAAAAATAGCTAGACGCTAAAGAATAATAATATAGATTCATTTAGTTACAATACAATTACTTTAAAAATAAAATCCACATTTTTACATTACATATGTATTTATTGTTTATTACAAAATTTGCCTTAAGCTTATGAAACTGAAATTAAATTTAATATAATTAAATTAAATTATATTTATATATATATATATATAGATATAGATATATACTTTACTTAATATCAATATCAAATTAGTAACAAATTATTAATAATAAATTAAATTGGTTATCAATTCAAAAAACAAATAAGGAAATAACTAAAGCAACTCAATTTTTAATATTTCTACTTTTCAAGGAATCTATTGAACCTAAATTTCACAAATATACATAGAATGAACAACTACTTTTAAAATATATCAATTTATACTTTACATGGAAAATTTAAAACCCTCTCGACAACCTTACATAGACTGAACAACTATTTTTAAAATATATCAATTTATACTTTACGTGGAAAATATAAAACCCTCTCGACAACCTTACATAGAATGAACAACTACTTTTAAAATATATCAATTTATACTTTACGCGGAAAATTTAAAACCCTCTCGACAACATTCTCAACAAAAACATATCAGTACAGTAAGACAATATTATTTTTGTTGGTAGGATTGGAATCCCCATCACCACAATGCAAATTTACGATTAACAAAATGCCTCAATTCACCACCTGAATTTATTGAATTCTAATCCTTAACACTAGAATTCACTCGGATGCTGGTGATTATCGAGGTAATTAAAATGATAAGACAGTTGGGCGGCAGAAGGGCAAGCCACATGGCCGCCTGTGTCTTCCCCCATGTCAACATGAGATGCATTCAAGGCACCTTGGAGGTGCCATTAAATGAGTCCCAAGGCCGATACAGCTCCACAACACTCATAGCCATGGCATCTGCAGATCATTACGCAATCCCTCCCCCCTTGGTCCACACTGTGTTTGCCCTCTGCAGGCCACAGAGCCCTGCTCATGCACTGTAATTGGTAGTCGATGCTGGCTACTAAGTTGTATTGAGCTGGGCAATGGATTTCATTATTCTCATACCAGACTTTGCAACTTAGCTCTGGCTATGACCTCCTTTGTCCATCCTCTGTGCTGTTATTCCATCAACTCCTCTACTACTAACCTTGCCTTCAATCCTGCCATGGCTCGCATGTAACATCGAATGTGAAGTAGGAGAGTAGGCACTTGCGGTGAAAGCATCTGCCCTCCTACAACGCTCAACCCTAACTCTATCTCCCTTGCATCTTTAGCCAACAATCCCAATCCACATAGCTCATTCTATGACCGATACCCAGACAACTGAAGCGGAAGGGGAAGAGCTAGGCTCCAAGGTACTAGACGGAGGGATGCTATGGTTCATGCAGTAAATTTTCCCCTTCCTCCACATCCAGCTCCCCATACCACTCAATTCCATTTTCACAACACCTTGGATTGACCCATAATCACCGCCACTATTACTATTACGTTCTCTGAAGCAATTGACTTGCCGACACCTCTACCTGAACACAATGATGAGTAGAACAGGGCAGCACCAAGCAACAGGGGCATTTGTAGCCCAGGAAAATAACAACCCAATGAATATAGAGCCACCCTGCATGGAAAAGCACTAGCTGGTAATTAACAAGCAGCAGAAAGCAAACTTGGTGACACGCAAGCTTCAGGCGGCCCATGGGGCGACACGTCTGGCATGCATGCGGGCACGGGTAGCACCGAGGGAATCCATCCAGCTTAAGGCAGGGACACATCAGCTGAAGAAGATGATTGGCACAAATATGCGTGTCGAATCGAAGAGGAACCGACCCAAAACAATCTCTAGTCTCGACACTTGGCAGCTAGGTGTCTCCATTTTTGCCAGGTGGATGCTTCTCACATTGACTGGGAATTTATGGTTAAGTCTATGTTTTATAGTTATGTCTATCGAATGTCTGAGATTTTTTTTTTTTTTTTTGGTCAAAACTAATAACCCCTATGTGGGTCCTTTTGATTTCATAGACTTGCTTCCCCTCTGTTGGGGTAGTCAACACTAGACACTAATATTTTGTGATGAATGATGCTCAGTACTATTGAGGCCATGCCTCTACGTAATTAATTTTTGTTGTATCATATTAATACAACAATCTTACTTATAAAAAAAACACTAACTTAAATCCATTATTTTTACTTTTTAGTAATATTTAAACTAACTGGAAAAGACTAGCTATTATGTAGCCATTGTTGTAGTTGGAATATGTTTTAAATTTTAAAACTAATTGAAAGTCAAATATTTTTAACAAAAATAGAAAATAATATAAACTACCTTTGAGAGGTATAAAAAAAAATGATACTAATATCATATATACTTAAAGAAAAAATCTATTGTTTTTTCCATTATTGATTTCTTAACAAAGTTATTAGTAAGACAAACCATGTTGGAAAATCATAATGAAAATATTTCAACATATATGCCAAAGAGATATTGCTATGAGGTCACAATATCATACCATCTCGCTGCTTCTTATTAATCCCTTCTGAGGTAGGGCTCTAGCAATTGATTTGCTTGTTGATGACTATTAGTTTACCATTGGTCATGACAATTTCTAATTACTAACTTTATAAATCATTCAAAAAAAGCAAATCAATTGCAGGCTCTTCAGGCAGCCGATGGGGCGATAAAGTTTTGGGAACAACTCTTCACCTAACTGTAGGCTCAATTCCATATAATCTTGCTGCAACTGGTCACCCCCAAGCCTTTAATCAACGTACTAGTGCAAGTGAATCCTTTGTGTCACAACACTTTTCTCCCAAGAGAATGGATGATGGAATCATGGAATGATTTCTCATCTTCCTCATCATCTAGTAAATACAGTAAACATTCGAAGGGGAACAACATGCACACATTCCATGTGTCAACGTGCAACTTTTATTTTTTTATTTTAAGATTTACTTAAATTAAATTTTCTCTTAATTTATTTGTTTCTTATTTTACTCATTTTTAATTTTCGATAATTTTACTAATTTTTACTATATTTATAGTTCTTTTAGTTAACTCTTTCTTATTTTATTTTAGCTTTCTATTAAATTACATTTCTATTTTATATTTTACTTTATATATATACTTATTTAGAACTTTACTATTTTATTTATTTGTTATTATTATATTTCTTTATTATTTATTATCTATTTACTATTATTTATTTTCTTTATTGTTTATTATTTATTGCTTATATTTTATATTATATTATATATTTATAATTCTATTATTATTATTATTAGGGGATATACACTCTATGGATTAGTCAGTGTTTTCCGAGAAAAGCTCTGCTAAATCTAGAATGACTCCAGTTAGCGTGCTAATTTTGCTGACAGGACTAAATTTAGGGGCATCGTGAAATCTGACTATAGATCAAACGGAGGGTTAAACTGCACTAAATTAGAGTAAAACCCAGATTAACGCATAATCTCGTGATTAGTGCTAAACATTACCATTATATCTCTCTGTTTGAATGGGTTGTTCACATGTGATAAACATCACATTAATTGTTGAAGCGAAACCGTCGGGCTGACCGTTGAAGTTGCAGTCTTGTATTCATATGAAAAGTAAAGTAGAGTGTGAGTAAAATGTTTAAACCTTGTACCATTCAAAAATATTTTAAAATTATCTTTAAATAAACTTACCACATCTCTAAACACAATACTTAATATAATAAGGTGAAAGTAAAAAGATATTTATAATTGTAATTTATTTATACTATGCCAAAATATGTACGTATCACATTAAACTTATTTAATAAACCTATCACATTTGCAGTGAAAAGTTTTACTTCGAATTTTTATGTTAATTATGTTCGTATATAAGTAAACTTCAATATATGTTAATGCAATAGTCCCGATGTAGTACAAGGCTAATGAATTGGAGTCTTAATTTGGTGGACCAGGCTACTCGTGAGTTGGCTAAAGCAGGGTTCTAGGTTCTTCGCCTTGCGTTACAACTGTTATTAATACCTCAGGATTATCCCTCCATCGACGGTCCTTGGAAACATTACACGATCCAACGAAAATCCGTGAATCCTTATCTTTTTGGTCCGTTGTGTGAGGGATGTTTTCGAGCGCTTGTGTTCATTCTCGCAGAGTCTCCTAGTGCTAACCCACAACTCTAGTTCTCTCACAGGTTCATCTTCCTTACTGTGAAATTCATTTTCCAACACATGGTTTTCCTTTTTATTTTTCATACCATAATTATGTTTTCAACTTGCGAGGCTCACAGAGAAGGTTGCGATAAATTCTGCTTCAAGGAGTAGTCTTATGGTCCCAATCCTGACTAGGTACAAGATTCCATGGCTTAGTTTTAAGTATCATATATTATAGCTCTTGTTTGTTACCACATTTCTAAAACTGTTGTTTCCTATTCTAGCTTATGTTTTCATTCTCCTCGAATATGAATGCTCGAGAGCAAAGCTCCCCTCTGAAGTCTTGTCTTGGGGTCACGGTTTTGTTCCTTTCTCAGTCGCTGGGTAATGTGGATTACTATGTTCTGAAGTATTTTGGGTTATGGGTCTTCATACCATTATGTTATTTTACTCTTAATGGGTCTAAGTTCATACTGAAGTAAATATTTCTTTCTTTTGAACTATATTAGGATTTTTGGGTTAAACAAGCTTAGATTCAAGTCATGGGTTTCCATGCCTGTTGTTTCAGATTCTTAGTGTGTAAATTTAATTTTGAGTTGTAATTTTTCTTGATACAAATAGAACCGAATTGCTCTGTTATCCTTTATGAGTTGCGAATATTTTTTTATATGAAATTTCTCTCCTATTTAAAGACTCTGTCTCAAGGGTTTAAGAAAGAATGTTTGATATATATAACAAGATTTTGTACAGACGGTTTTACACAGTTCCACATAATCATTCAAATATATTTTTCTCAGATTTACAACTTTCGTTTATATATATATTTCACATAATTGTCCAAAGTTTATTGCTTAGATTTACAATTTTATCTTCCTATTGTTTTCTTCTTAGAAACAACAATTCGTCTCTTTCCTATTCATTGGCTTTAATGCATGTTCTAGTTTACTTGCAACAAGGGAGGGTAAGGGAATTTGACCCTTGTCCTTGAATAGGGTAATTTCTGTTTTACAACAATATCTTGTCCATTTGGGGTTTAATGTTTATGTGTTGGACATTTCTTAATTTTTTAGTTCAAAGAAGTTTGCTTATGTAACAATTATTCCGTTATCACATTCTTTAATGCCTCTGTGTCTCAAATATCTTAAAGAACATGTTTGGTCTCTGTTTTTAGTGCTTGATTTCTCTAGAACATAGGGCCAGGTATAGAATGTTCTAGTTCATTGGTTCAAAAGTACATGTATGACAATATTGTTATATAATTAATTTTGCTATGGATTCATAATTCCCCGGGCTCGAGAGTCCCTATATAGCTCTGGAACAATTCTTATAATCCCTTTTTTTATTCCTTTGTTTTCCCTAGGGTTTCCGTTCTTGTAAACCTAGAGGAGGAATTCTTCCTAAGAACTCTATTCTTTTCTAATCTTCGTAGCATAAAAGGTCTTCTTATGATTTCTAGATTATAAATATCTTTTAGTAAGCCTATACATAAAATGGATTTAGTTATCCTCTATTACAGTATATTTTTGTTTTAAGATAACAATTATTCAATAGGTTAAATACTACTGACTTGCAAGAATACATTTAATCAACAACAACACATTCCCTGTTTCAGTGGATCATTCATCCTTCAGAAAGTGATAAATACTTATATAAATTTGGTAGTATAATCATTGTTGACTATTGATAACAAATCAACTATAAGCTGTTGAATTTACCTTCCAACCTTGAGACCCACTTTCAGTGCCCAAGTCTCCCCCCAAGCAGTTGCTCACATGTAGTAAGAGTATTTGTTCCTTTGTTAGAGCTATCTGGTCTTAACTAGCCATAGCTTATAAACCCCTGTCTGACATATCAGCATGGAATCTTCTTTTTTGTGTTACTTTTTTTTCTCTCTTTTTTTCTTTCAGGTATTCATACCCTCTTGATCCTTTCCTTTAGAATAAATATTCAAGGAAGTAGTTAGGGTCAGGTAACCACCTAACCTAACTACCTGACATGTGAGAGTTAGACATTTGTCATCAAAACATTTTCCTTAAGCACAATTAATTAAAATAATAAAGGTATAAATTTAAATAATAATATCCAATTTGTTTAACTGCAATAATTAAATATTTACAATTACATGGGAACATCACATCTCCCCACTCTAAGATTAAACATTGTCTCGTTGTTTCTTTGTTGCAAATAGATCTGGGCAAGTCTCCCTCATAACTTGTTCATCCTCCCAGGTGGCCTCCTCTAGCCAAAAGTGTTGCGATTGCACTTTAGCTTGGGTGATAAATCATTTTTGCAACATTACTTGTCTTTGATCAAGTATAACCAAGTGTTCAACTGAGAACTCGCCTTCCGGTTCGACCTACAAGAAAAATAAAACTTAGTTAGTTCTTTTCCCTTGAAAATTTATCTTGGAAACTTTTATTAATATATCTAATTACCTATATATGTTTCCAAAAGATTATGTGTTCGGGATCGCATATATATCTTTTTAACACAGAAACATGGAAAACATTGTGCAAACATATGTGGCTAGGTAAAGCGAGCTGGTAGGCCACCATTCTGATTCGAGCCAGAATTTGGAAAGGACTATAGAATCGAGGTGCTAATTTAGCACATCTGCTCCATTGCAATGTACTCTTCTTGGCTCGTACATGAACATAAACATGATCTTCCACTTGAAATTCTCGGAAGCTTCTCTTTCGGTCGATAAAATTCTTTTGGTGGTCTTGAGTGGCCTTTAGATTGGAACATACTTTTTTTACCATATCCTCCATTTCCTTTAACATGTTTGTTCCTCGCATCAATTTATCCTCTGGGCTGCCCCAACTCAAGGGTGTCTTGCACTTTCATCCATATAATACTTCAAATAGACTCATTTGTAGAAATGTATGGTAACATTTGTTGTAATAAAATTCTACCAAACGTATGTAATCCCCCCATTTAGATGGTTTTTGCATTACAAAAGTTCGTAGCATATCTTCTACTACTTGATTTACTTGCTCGGTCTTCCCATCTATTCGATGGTCGTAAGAAATAGAGAAAAGCAGTTATGTGCCTAAACCTTCAAATAAGGCCTTCCAGAAAGCTAATGTAAATTTTACATCGTGGTCAGAAATTATAATCTTTGGTAATCCATGTAATCTAAAAAGGGTTTGCATGAATATCTTAGCAATTTGTACAACTTTGGAAGTTGACTGTACTGGTATAAAGTGAGCATATTTTCTCAACTTATCTACTACCACCATTATTGGGTCATTTTGCTTTTTACACTTAGGTAATCCTCTAATAAAATCGATGGAAATGGTTTCCCACTTCCACTTTGAAATAGGAAACAGGTGGATTAAACCTGCTAGGTGACGATGTTCTGCTTTACTTGCTAACATTCCAAACAACAAACCAAGTACTCAACTACCTCCTCCTTCATATCAGGCAAGAAATATTCCTTTCGAAGTGCAGTAATTAACATTTGGTATCTGGGGTGGCCTGCATATGGAATTTTATGATATTCATCTAAAATTAAATTTTTTACATTTTTCTAGCTAGGTACATACATTCTCCATCTATAAATCAGTATACCTTCTTGACTTACTTCATATCCCAGCTGTTGTTCATTTCTATTTAAAATTTTTTCTTGTTGCCATAAAAACTTATATTCTAGATCCTGCATAGCTACCTCTTTAATTTTCTCATTAAATGTAGTTCGCACTTCACTGAAAGAGACCTTATATATACAGTTTACCTTTTGAATTAAGGCATTTGTGACTCGATTCTCCATTCCTTTCAAGTGTTTGATTTCAAAATCAAATTCACTTAGGAATTCAATCCAATAAGCTTGCCTAGCATTTAGAGTGGGATGCTTAAAATAGTTAGTTAAACTATGAAGATTAGTCATTAATAGAAATTCCTTACCCATAAATGAATTTCACCACATATTTAATGCATGAATGATTGTTGTTAGTTCTAAGTCATAGGCTGAATATTTTTTCTCGCAGTCCTTAAACTTGCTAGACTCATAGGTAATAACTTTTCCTTCTTGCATTAGTACGCCACCTACTCTTTCCTTGTTGGCATTCGTACATACTACATAATCTTTATTCGGATTTTCAATGCTCAAAATGGGTATGGTGGTGAGTAAATGTTAAAGATGATCAAAACTCCTTGGACAATCCATGGTCCACCTAAGAGTTTTTCTTTTCGTTTGTAAAGAGGTAATAGATAGGCCACCCTGGAAAAGCTTTCGACAAATCGCGTATAGTATGCAGCTAGACACATAAATGATCTTATATCAACCACATATTTTTGTACTGGCCACTCCATTATAGCTTTTATTTTCACTGTCTCCACAAAAATTCCTTCTTTGGTAATGACATGTCCTAGGTAGTGAATTTGTTCTTTAAAGAAATCACATTTATTATACTTGGCATATAGTTGATGTTCTCTTAAAACTTGCAGAACAATTCTGACATGTTTTTTACATTCTTCTATATTCCAAGAGTAAATCAATATATAATGGATAAAAATGAACACAAATTTATCCAAATACTAATGCAACATAGTATTCATGAGGCACATGAAGGTCACGGGAGCATTAGTTAGCCGAAAAAAGAAATACTAGGAACTCATAATGCCCATAACGAGTTCTAAAGGTTGTCTTTGATATATCTTCTTCCTTTATTCTAATCTGATGGTAACCTGAATGAAGGTCGATCTTTGAAAACATTGTCGCACTGTTCACCAAATCAAAAAACTAATCTATACAAGGTAAAGGGTATTTATTCTTGATGTTCAGTTTATTTAACTAATAGTAATCCATGCACATTCACAAGGTTTCATCATTCTTTTTAACGAAAAGCACCGAAGCTCCCCAAGGTGATACACTTGGGGAGAGATATTTTTTATCAAAGATTTCTTGTAGCTGGATTTTTAATTCTATTAGCTCTGAAATACTCATGTGATAAGGTGCTCGGGATACTAGCGATGCTCCCGAGATTAACTCAATGGTGAAATTTATATCCTCTATGGAGGATGTCTTGGAATTTATTTAAGAAACACGTCTAGAAAATTCTGCACTACAGTTATATTTTCTAAAGAAACAATTTTTTCCTTTCAATTATCATATCTTACCTATGTTGCATAAATTTGACATCCTTTTTTGATATATTTTGCTAATTGAGAGGTTGTTGCTGGTCTTAATTTTAGTGGTGTTAGTATGCCCTAAATTTCTTGCGTCTTTCCCTGTTTAGCCATATAGTTAATAGTTTTGGTTTTATAGTTAATTAGGGACCAATGTTTTTCCAACCAATCCATGCCTATTAGGATATCATATGATCCTAGGGGAAACACATTCAAGTCTTCCATAAGAGACTAACTTGCTAACTTTAAGGGGCAGTTTCTGACCTTAGCCAACACCCTTCTCTTTGCCCTCGTGGTTAGTTGTACTAACCAAAGATTCTTAAACTTAACATCCTTCAAAAAACATTGTTCTATTACTTTTGAACTAATATAACTCATATTAGCTCTTTGATAAATTAAAATAGATATAGTTTAGTTGAATATTTTACCATCAAATTATACCATTGCTGGTTGGTATTTCACTTGATGGTCTTCAAGGGCAACTTTGATTTTAGGAATACTTCTTGCCACTTCTTCCATAATTGATGCTTTTTGAATCTTTCCAATATGATCAGTTCCTTACCGTATGGAAATTGTTTGACGTAATGAGATCCTCGACATCCCCAACACTGTACTCAAACTCTAGCTCATACTTCCACTTCAGTTCTATGTGACTACTCATGATTCTTGGACTCACTTGGAAGTTTAAATCTGGGTTGATTTCTATTTGCTTTCCCTTTATGTGGTCCCTTGTTGACTATGACCTAATTTCCTTTGTTGTTAGAGGCAAATTTGATCCCCTTTTTGTGAGCTCATCTCTTCCACACATCTCTCTTTTGCCTATTTTTTTTACAGCATAATCAAGCTTTCCATATAGCTTCATCCATGGTCTTTGAGTTATCAAACTTGAGACACTCTTTCATGAACAATGACATATTGTTGATAAATCGGTGCACTTTTTCTTTTTCTTCCCGTATGTAAAGAACATACCGAGGCTAGGATGTAAATTTCGGTATGAACTCATCCATAGACAACTGTCCCAATCGAAGACAATAAAACTCCTTTGCCTTTTCGTTATTAAATATTTCTCCTTAAAAAACTTTTGAAATTTTCCCAAGTTATGCTCTGCTCATTTACTCCACACACAAATTTTACTTTCTCCCACCATAGGGTGGCTTTTCCTTCTGGCTGAAAGATGGCCAAGCGAGCCTTTAAATTATGATCACATTCAGACAACTGAAAGTACTTATTCATATTGATAAGCCAGGCATCAACTCCCTCTTCTTATTCACCATCAAAGAGGGGTAGCTTTATTTTTTGAAATTCTCCTTGCAATTCTATTTTCTATCTTTTATGTATTTTGTGTTTCAATACATTATTATATTTTTCTTCTCTTGATTTTCTTGCTACTTTTGTTCCGAAATTTTCGGTTCAAAATTTTTACTCATCAATCATGTTCTCGTACTCAGGACTGGGAATTGGTTGTTGATGATTCTATCTTTCATTATCTACTTGTAACCAGGGCATCTCATCCTTCAAATCCTGCACACTTTCAAAGATTGCAGTATTCCAAATATAGCCATACCTCAGAATTGGCTTCTTGAAATTATGGTGGTCCTATTCCTATTATGGGTTTGTGGAGCGTAATTCCAGTCATCTTGATGTTAGCTGCTTTTCTCTCTTTCTCTGTACACATCACAAATACTATTACTCATTTATTTTCCAGAAGTCTCGGCCTTATAACCTAATTGCTCTAATACCACTTGTCACATCTCTAACATAATACTTAATAATACTTAATATAAAAGGTGAGATAGGAAAAAAAATGATTTGTAATGTGTTATACCCATGTTATTTAAGTGTATTTATATATGTAATTTATAAGGAAATATTATAAATTACTCAATATCAGGGTATGTAAGCTTATATTAGCTACTAACTCACTTGTATGTTCATGTAAATCCTCATCTGTGATTTCGGCGTTTCGCTTATATCATATCCGTGTAATCGATAGTGTTAGTTTTTTCAATAAATGGTTTTTTCAAACCATATATATATATATATATATTATAATGACCCTGGAAAGATAGTATTTTTCGTTTTGTGGTTATTTTATTTATTCAATTAACAAAACTAAAAAATTCCCATTATTTCTTATCTAAAATAAATTTTAAATGTATTCTAAAAAATTAAATGTGTTTAGATATGTAATGTTTACAAGGAAATATTATAAATTACTCAATATCAAGGATATGTAAGGTTATATTAGCCACTAACTTGCTTTTATGTTTATGTAAATTTTCATCCGTGATTTCGGCGTTTCGTTTATATTATATCTGTGTAATCGATAGTGTTACTTGTTTCAAGAAATGGTCATTTTTAAACCCCTTTTATATATCTATGAATGATCCTTGAAAGATGGTATATTCGTTTTACAATATTTTTTAAGGTTTGACATAATATACTATTAGTTTTCAATGAAATTATCTAAAAAAATTAAATGCGTTTTAGCAGATGTAATGTTATAAGGAAATATTATAAATTACTCAATATCAAGGCTATGTAAGCTTATATTAGCCCGTAACTCAAGCTTATGGTAACTATTATATGATTAGTTTAGGAATTTCTCAACCCTATATATTGAAATTTAAGTTTTCATATTAAATATTAATCAAGTTAATTATTATTTATAGAGATAACGCTGTATATTTTGTAATGGGGATTTTAGAATGTTGATCTAATTACAATTAATTAATAGTAGACTTGATTGAATTAGCAATTAATTAATGGTAGATTGATTAATTAGGTTTTATATAATATTTTAGAATGTTTTTAGTAGTTAATGGTATATTAAAAATTGAGATTTATTTTCAAAATAGTTATGTTATTTTTTTTTATTTTATATAAATCCGAGTTATGTTTTTTTGGGAATGTGGTGTTACGAAGTCATGGTAGTGACCCATTATATTGTAACAAGCTTTATTTATAAATTAAGAATCTCCATAGTAAAATAGTGGTAA
>APFE030149957.1:673813-715187 GCA_000404065.3 Pinus taeda | reverse complement strand
TTTAATAAATTATAAAATGAGAATACTTTTATATATAAATATGTGAAATTTATATACTATAAATAATATTATAAAGAACTAGGATAGGTCCATCTTAACCAAGGATCCAAGGGAAGTGAGAAAGGAAAGTGATTAACAATGATAGAGGAAAGATAGTGGGTGATTCTTTTAATCTCTTTATTATTGTATTTTCTTTAACATGATTGATCCAAAATATAGGTTTAATAGTTTACAACCAATTATGTTCTTTTACTATTTAAATACTTTCTTAAATACAATACAATGGGATCAGATTTAAGAAAGAGAGTGAGATGGAAGGGGGAATAGAGTGTGGGAGGGAGAGATAGAGGTCAGAGACACAGTGAGAGAGAGAAAGAAAGAGAGGGATGAAGAGAGATGGATTTGGAGGGGGAAAGAGAGGGAGTGACAAGGGATAGATGAATATGGAATGAGGGAGAGAGGAGAGGAGGGAAGAGAGAGAAAATGAGAGGATAAAGATATGGAAAGAAGGGGAAGAGAGATACACAGAGACATATATATGGAGGAGGGATAGAGAGGAGAGAGAGAAGGAGAGAGGGAGGGAGATAGTGACAAAGTTGGAGGGTGGAGAGAGATTGTGTGTATGATGGTGGGAGAGATAGAGGGAGGTGGTTGAGAATGGGAGAGAGAGGAAGGAAAAAGGAGAGGACTTGAGAGAGAGGAGAGAGAGATGGAGTTGGAAGGGGAATAAATACATAGAGAGAGAAAGGTGGAGAGGGAGTGGCAAGGGATAGATGGATAGTGAGAGAGAAAGAGAAAGAGAAGGGGAAGAGATAGAGAGGGAAAGGAAGAGGAATATATAGATAGATATGGGGAGAGAGAGAGAGAGAGAGAGAGAGAGCATGGCATATGTTCAGGGGGTTGAGATAGAGAGAAAAATAAGAAGAGATGGAGGGAGGCATAAGTATATATGACAGTGGGAGAGAGGAAAGCAGAGAAAGATAGAGAAAGTTAGGGAGAGACAAATAGAGTGAGACGGGGAAGAGAGGGAGTGGAAGTGAGAGAAGGAGAGGAGGAGTGAGATAGACAGAGAATGGAAGGTGGAGAGAGAGGGAAGAAGAAAGAGTCTCACAGAGACAAATATAGACATAGAAGTTAGATCTAGAAAGTCATGAAGATTTTAGATTTTCACTAAAATGGATGTATTGATTTCAATGTAGTTGTTGATTCCTAATCCTATTTTATCACATGCACTATATGCATTCATTTCAGTGTTAATGTTGATTTCTACTCCTATTTGATTAATTGCATAGGATGCATTGGTTTCAGTGTAGATATTTATTTCTAATCCTATTTTATCGCTTGCACTAGATTTATTGATTTGAGTGTAGATGTTAATTTTTAATCATATTTAATACCTTACACTAGATGCATTGATTTCAATGTAAATGTTGATTTCTACACATACATGATTGCTCGCATTATATGCATTGGTTTTGGTGTAGATATTTATACATAATCCTATTTGATTGCTTGCACTAGATGCATTGATTTTAGTTTACATGTTGGTTTCTAATCCTATTTGATTTTCTACACTAGATGCATTGGTTTTAGTATAGATGTTGATTTCTGATTTGATGCAACAAGATGTATGATGTACATTAATTTCAAGTATTTATATTAATAGTGTACATTGATTTTAGTTTAAGCACATCTCTACCTCCTCCATCTATATCTCTATATCCCATTGTCTCTCCTTCTCTATCTCTCTACCTCAGCCCCCAAAATGTACAAGATCTATCTCCATATATATCTATCTCTCTCTTCATCCCTCCCTTTCCCCTCCCTTTCCCCTCCCTCTCTCTCTCTTCCCCTTCTCTTGCTCTCTAACATTTCTCTCTCCATATCCATATATCTTCCTCCCTTCTTGTCTTTTCCTCTCTCTTCTTACCTCCCCCCCAATCTATATCTCTATCTCCCCTTGTCTCTCCTACTCACCCCCAAAACATAAGTACTTTGTCTCAGTGTAAGCACATAAAAATTATTTAACCATACATACAATACTTGAATTTTCATCCTAAATAAAATATTTTCTTCCTTCAATTTATAATTGGGTACATTCTTATTATTCCCATTTTCCATCATTCAACATTGTTAATTACTTTGCATTCAAACGCGATAATAGAAAATAAATACCATTGAAAATTATTTTGGGTTTAACACTCCACAAGTCACAATGATTGACTTTGGAGAAAACTACTATTAATAACAAAGAGAATGTATGTTCTTTACTACAGTAGCTCGAGTTAAATATTTGAATGGTCTATGATTCCATCTACTCTTTTGATATGATATATATGAGAAAATGGAAAAAAATAGTTTGATATTAATTGCAATGAAGGTTGTTTGTAATTTACTATATTCTTAGTATTCACATTTTCTATCTATCAAAATTCTTACATTGACATTTTGCACTCAAATTTGTATTTCATCATTTTTCATTATTCAACTTACTAAGAGTCCCTCTCATCTCAAAAAACTAAGGTAGCTAAGAAAATTTTAAATTAAATTGACCAAATTAATCTTAGACATATTTAGCATATTTAAAATTATCAAAATAACTAGATGTTCAGCAAATTCTGTATGACCGCACACCACTGAAACCAACCTAGATCCATCTTAACACTGGATCTATCAAGTGTTGAGTGGGATCAAATCTCTTGAGGTGCAAACCTTTCCTCAAGTTTTGCAGTCACAAAATTGGTTTGCACCTCGAGAGATTTGATCCCACTTGGCGCTTGATAGATCCGGTGTTAAGATGGATCTAGGCTGGTATTATCAAATGTTTTTCAATGAGCTTTTCAATCTTATGTTATATTTAAAATAAAAATAATTATTACATTAATAATAAATAATTTAAATTAATAAAAAATAATATGTTTATAAATTAAATTTTTTATTCCATTTTAGTTTAAATAAATTTATATAGAGAAATAAATTATTGAAATTTAATACCAACTTCATTTTAGTTTGATGAAAATTATTTAATGCCATTAACTATATAGATAAGTAATAATAGCATGTAAAATAAATTATTAATATACATAATGTGTAATTCATTTATATATATATTTATTATATTATATATATATATATATATATATATATATTATTAGTAGCTATAAGCCAAATATTTGAATGTCCAAATCAAATAACATAATACTATACCAATTGTAATTTAAGTTACAAATATTGCCATCTTTTCACTTTCCATGGCTAGAGATAGTGTAATTTATTTGAGAAATAGTGTAATTTATTTTATTAGTATCAGGAAAATATATAATATTTAAAAAACATTAATAATTGAAAAATACCAAATATTTCAATACGCATGTAAGTGTGTGTTTAAGAGTGACGAAGGAAGAGATTTGTTATCCACTTAATAGGTTCTTTTTACTTCAAGGTATGAAGGAGATTGGTAAGTAGCTCAATCTAAAACTTTATAAAATGTTCATAGCACAGGCAATAATGTGGAGAAAATAAATCTTTAAAAAATAAAATTCAAAGTGAGCTATCCATATTATATAAAATGAGTGAAAATAGAATAACTTCGAAAACATTTATTCGTATTCTGCTCAAAATCAACATAGCTTAATTTTAACTCCATATTACCAAGAGTGGAGAGGAATGAAACCTCTCATGTGGAAACATTTTCTCAAGTTCTACTCAAAAAAAGATTTTTATCTTGAGAGATTTGATCTCTCTCGAGACTTACTAGATTCAAAGTTAAAATGGATCTATGCTAGTATTAACATTAAATATTATCTCTCCCCTTTCCTCTTTATCATAATGGTGGAAGGTCTAGGGCGAAGTATTAAACATGCTCAACAAACTGCCCATCTCAAAGGTCTCTCCTTTCACAACTCCCCTATTTTCACTCATCAACAATTTGTGGATGACATCATGCTCTACGGGCACCCCTCATTCCAGGAAGCCAGACATCTCAAATCTATTTTATCAGATTTTTCAGAAGCCTCAGGTACTTCTATAAATCAGTCCAAATCTCAAATTTTCTTTTTTCACACTCCCTCTGTTATTCAGTCAGCCATATTATGCATCCTAATATTCTCCTCAGCCGAACTCCCCTCCTCTTATCTGAGAGCCCCCCTCATAGCCTCCAGCCTGAAGCACTCCTCCTGGATATCCCTCCCCGACAAGCAGGAAGCTCGGTTCTCCTCATGGACCCATAGATCTCTCAATATGGCTAGCCGTCTCGTCTTGATTAAAGCCATCCTTCAAGCCATCCCCCTTTACCTTTTTTCCATCTTGGCAGCTACGAAGTGGGTTCCCAAAGAACTTAAAGCTATCCAAATGGCTTTTCTCTGGGGCAGCAGTGGACTTCATCGCAAATGGGCTCTTGTCAAATGGGAAACTGCTTGTCTTCCAAGAAAAGGAGGTGGCATTGGATTAAGAGATCCCACTCACAACAATGCGGTTACGGGCGCTCGGATCTAGTGGAAGTGGCTCTCTGGCCCTCCTACTTGTTGGGCTATCTTATGGATAGCCAAATATGTGGGAAATTGTCCTCGAGAGGAACTCATCAGAATTTCATAGATTTGTAACGGTTCAATTATATGGAACTCGGCAAAACTACACAGGAACCTCATTCAGCAGCACAATTTTTGGGATGTGAGAAGCGGTGACCACGCCAGATTTTGGGACAAGCCTTGGCAACAGTCGCCCAAAGTCAGGGACCTTTTCCCACATATTATTCCCCCAGAACATGCTCTTCATCACCTAAACAAGGTTGGGAACTTCTGGAGCATTACCACCCAACAAGACTATAGAGAATGGCTCAAAGCATCTCAGATCATAGCTCACGGGACTATACAAGAACAAAAAACTCTGGACACAGAACTAATAAAAAGGAAAATATAGTACTCCGAGGAAAAAGACATTCTCAGATGGGGATTTGAAGAAAGAGGTACCTACTCCGCTAGAGAGGCTTATAATTTACTCATCAAAGACCAAATCAGGCCTGATATGCTATGGAGTAAGATATGGGACCCTTCCATTTGGCCAAAAATCTCTACCTTTCTTTGGCTCCTCTGCCACAAAAGGATTCTCACTTGGGACAATTTGAGAAAGAGAAATTTCATTGGTCCCTCCATATGATTAATATGCAAAAAAGAAGAGGAGACAATTGAACACCTCTGGTATCACTGCCCGTTGGCATACAAGCTATGGCAAAAAATAAATTTCCGTTGTCAGAAAGAGGCAGGGGCGAATGGAGACATAATGACTATAATACGCAACTGGGACCCCCACCCCTATCAAAGTAAAATCCTAAATTTTCTCTGGAAGCTCATTCCAGGTTTTGTAACTTGGAGCATTTGGAAAGAGAGAAATGGTAGAATCTTCAAAAACCAATCCAAATCACTGGATGAGATATGGAAAATCATAAATCAAAACATTGAAGAAACCATATCTCTAAGAACATGGTACCAAGAGGATCTCCCCACCCTCCCCCAGGAACAATCAATCTAGAATAACTAGAAATTCCACAGAAAGCAAGACCAGTTGATCAAAGGAACAAGGCCTCCAAAAGCCCCCTCATCGGTGAAATGGTCACCTCCTCCAAGAGACATGTATAAACTTAATTTTGATGGAGCCTCAAAGGGTAACCCAGGGAACTCTGGATTTGGAGGAACTATCAGAGATTATAAAGGAGACAACATCATAACCTTCTTGGGCTCACATGGATGGGACACCAACAATTCTGCTGAGCTCGAAGGTCTTTGGCAGGGGCTTCTAATAGCACAAGACAAGAATCTTTTCCTACTCCTCACAGAGGGAGACTCTCAAATCCTCATCCAAATGGTCTCGAGGATCTGTCAGGGTTCCCCGTCCTCCAAGATTTGCAATAGCTGGAATATGGCTCAACGGCTATTGCATATTGAGCGATGGATTGGCTTTAACAGAGCAATCTCCTTCACCCACATTAGAAGAGATGGGAACAAAGAGTCGGACCTCTTAGCTAATTTGGGAGTTGAGAGTGGAAGGCATCTTCTTGTTGGATCACCAGCAAATCTATTATCTGAATCTCAACTTCTTGACTTCAACAATCTGGTGCAGGAGGAAAGGCCTGAGCTTGAAGATGCACTCCCGGATCTGGGTGAAGTCTCTTCATTTAATGGTTTTCATGCAGCTTAATGAACCCAGGTACTCCCACCTGCACAACAGCGTGGCATCCCAGATCACAATCGATTGCAGAGGGAATGTTTTTATGGTTGTAGGACAAGGCAGGCTGGCACCATTAATGCAGGACACGCCTCGAAGCTGCCTGTTGAGGGTTAAATACATGGCATTTCCATACGTTTATTCCACTTCCAGTGTTCAGGTCTCTGGTTCTAGGTTTGGTTTTCAGTTATGGTGTGAAGGTGAGAACGCGCTCGCCTTCAGAGGTAAGATTCAGGCTCGATCGGGTTTGAATTTGCAGCACCTCAAATTCACTTGCGCGCTCCACAGAGGAACTCGTTTAGTGGCTTGGGGTAAGTGGTCTATTATCTGTAATATAAGTTTTGTCTATGTTGCTTCTCGGTCTCGGGCTTCAATTGTCTGCACTTACAGCCTCGGGTTCAATTTGGTCATTCCTCTAGTTTTATGCTCTGTTCCTTTGACTTTTTTGTGTCTGTTGGAAAAATGAAGCGCCATGGGAAGCGGATTCGTTCGGGTGACCGCCCTGGCAATGGAAAGCGGCCCTTGATCAATCCTTGTTCCAATCCCGCGCTTTCGCCCATCAACCTCTCTTCCTCTCCTGAGGATCTTCCCCCCAGCAATCCTCCTCGCAAGCCGATTCCTAATAGTGCCTTTCAATCTACCCATTTTAAATTCCAGAGCAATTTGAATAGGCCTTTGATTTCTGCTCAGATCACCATTCTCATGACCGAAGAAGAAAACTAGGTTGCCCCTCTTTCTTGCATTGTGCCCAACCCCTCTCATAGCAGTGAGCGCTCCTCGGCCGAGGATTCTCTGGGTATCAAGCGGGAGATTGAACCTATTCTGCAGGTTAATTTTCCCCCTATTATCCCTCCCCTGGTTGACTGTGACCCAATTGAACCGGAGACAGATGCAGGAACCGCCGACCTCGACAAGGTGATGGAAGGCAAGGATCCTCTCACTCATGATGACGCGTGTCAGGATGCTGAGGAGACACATGGGGAAGCAGAGGAAAATGATTAACCTGCGGTGTGGTTTGCCTTTTTTAGTTCTTTGGTGGGTGCTCAGACGGCATTACCTAGACATTTTGGTCATGGTTCAGCTTGACGGCTTCAACTTCAGGTTATGGTCTCTCACCGACAGAGCGTCTGTTCTCCTCCTGGACATTTGCTATCAGTTATGCTCTTCTGTTTCTCTTCATGTCTATAAATCTATGTCCGCTTGTAATGCCAATTTAGTTGGCTATATGCCTCTATTTTCCCCCAGTTCTCATAGTTATGTGGCAGTTTTGTAATGTTAATGGCTCTCGGGTTCCCGCCCTTGCAGCCTCCGCTATATGTAAAAATATTTTGATTTCCAGTTAATAGAATTAGTTGTTACAGAGAAAAAAAAAAAACATTAAATATTATCAAATTATATTTAATGGTTCATATATATATATTAAATTTTATTATAATCAATCATTATCAACCATTGTTAAACATGGAAAACATGCTCACTATCGGTTACACTTAGTAATATGCAACATGGCTAACCATATTCAACCTTACCTAGCCAAAGTTAGCCATCACCAATGGTAATATCTTTTCAATAAAATTAGTCATAATAAATTACAAATACCAAAATTAACATGGCATGTTGTGTGAATCATTTCTATCCATACTCAACCATCATTACCCAAAGTTAATCAGAGTGATCAACTATAGTACATCATTGTAAGCCATCAGAAATAAAGTCAAATCATATTAAAAATAAATCATAATATATAAAATAAAGCCAAGCATTATCAATATTATCAAACATAATTCTTTTATTAACCACATAATCCTTCTATTCAACCATAAGTAATAATGATTAATTATAATTAATTATAATTACTTTTAATACCTCATAACAGTAATAATAATTAAGATAAAAATTAGTTATTAAATAAAAAATACTTTAAATATAAATCATGGAAAAAAAATATATTTGAAATCCCTAAATGCCCCCCCCGGCAAAATCCCCCCCAAAAAAATTCAAACCCTATTTCATGTCCTTACTCTGTTTTTTTGGTCTTAGCTACACTAGACTTCACAAAAACCTTTATTATGGAATGTGATGCTTCCGGAAATGGAATTGGTGTTGTTTTAATGCAAGATGAAAGACCCATTGCTTTCGAAAGTTGTCCAATGAAGGGAAAGTATTTACATAAAGCTATTTATGAGAAGGAAATGCTTGGAATACTACATGCACTTAAGAAATGGCGACCCTACCTAATGGGAAGACACTTCAAGGTAAAAATGGATCATGATAGCCTTAAAAAAATTTTAGAACAAAGATTATCCTCTGAAGAGCAACAAAAGTGGGTCACAAAGATGTTGGGTTATGACTTTGAAATCATCTACAAAAAAGGGAAGCAAAATGTGGTGGCAAATGCGCTCTCAAGAAAGGATGAGGATGTGGAAGCATTGTTGTGTGCCATTTCTATTATCCAACCAGATTTGATAAATGAAGCAAGGGAGGAATGGAAGAATGATGAAGAAGTGTGGATTATTCGAAGAGGTTACAACAAGATTCTAGTGCATCCAATACATTTAGCTGGAAAAATGATTTGTTATGCTACAAAGATCACTTATACCTTTGTAAGAATTCCCAACTCAAACAAAAGATTCTTGGAATTGCACGCTTCTCCCTTAGGAGAGCACTCGGATTTTTAAAAACTTACCACAGCGATAAGAAGGAATTTTTTTGGGATGGCCTTAATTTGGATATTCAAAATGGAACAATGAAATATGTGGATGCAAGTTTAGAAACATTTTCTTGAAGAATTTGTTATAAAACTAATTTCAATATTCATGAAATTGGAATGATCATTAGAAAAATGGTAAAGAGTGAGAACTCAATTCTTGGAAAAGGGTTCAGGAAGAAATATTGATGTTGCAACATAAAGCTTCAAAGCAATTAATCCTTCATTTTGAAAAGAATATATTATTTATATATATAATTACATATATAATATATATATATATATATATATTATATATATAGATATATATATATATAGTCTTGATATTGGAGAAGAATTTACTTATGTAAATCAATTTCATTTTCCGAGTTCGTATATTTTGTATGTTCTATATAAAGTAAAAATAAATCTACTTTGAAAAAATATGAGAGATTTATGTATGAGTGATTTTAAAGTTTAGAAAAATACGATGTATGGATGATTTATGTATTGATTTTAGGATTAAGAAAAAATCTAATTTATGGAGTGATTTATGGGTGATTTAAGGAATGATTTTAGGATTTAGAGAAGTTATTGCATTTCTTGAATCTACTTATTGTATACATGTGGAAAATGATAACTAATGTTGAAATACATGTAAAAGGAGGTTAATAGAGAGGAATGACTATTTGAATAATTATATGTACAAAGTTTGTTGAGTGAAAATGAGTCTTGTGGGGAACTCAGCATAGGATTGCTTCATCTCTTAGGTCGTCATTGTTAGCTATTGTAGTATGGCAGAAATTATTGATTCAACATAGAATATTGTGCATGGAGTCTCGTTGGGGTTGATGGATTCCAAGCATTTAAAAGATAATTTATATGTGCATCAGTTTCTTAAAATGTTTTTCATATATGTGAGATCAATATCTATTATATTATCTCTCTTAGAAAGGAAATTGCATATGCAGGAGATCAATATATATTATGCTAGATTTGTTTTAGAGAAGAAGTAAATGTTAGCATGCTAGAAAATAACTATTGTGTAGAGAAGTATATGGTTGCGTGTATGAAAAATAAGTACCATGCAAAAAATTATATGTTTGCATGCTAAAATAGTTTTCCTGCACCTAGAAGTTCGACTTCTTGAAAACACTTCATGAACCACTGGAAAACAAAGATAATTTAATGAGACTAATCTTGGAAAAGATTTGCATGGGTTGTTGAAAACTGAAGACAATTTATCGAGAATAACATTGAAAAAATTTGAATATGATTTAACGAGAATATTCTTGAAAATATTTGCATGAGTTATTGAAAAATTAATACAGTTTAATGAGAATAATTTTGAAAATATTCACATGTGCTCTTGAAAAACGAATATAAGTTAAGAGGGGTAATTCTTGAGTTGATTGGATGGGTTCTTGAAAGGATTTTCCTAGTTGTGAATAGAGACAAGTTAACTAGAATAGTTTCTTGAAAATAACCCATGAATCCATGTGACCCATGTTGTTATCGTGAAAATACTGTAGGGAATTTGTATTTTTATTTATGCCTAAATAAAATAATTATTTGGGATAGATTTCTTGAGAAAGAAATAAGTGTTCTTTCATGCACAGAAAGAACAATTATTATGATTTCTTTTGGAAATGAATATTTGTAGAGGTTCACAAAACAATAGCCACAGTTTTAGTATTTTCACAATTTTAGTATTCTTGAAAATAATAGCTTCTTGCGTATATATAAAGATATATAATGTGTTAGTGTTTTTGGAAAATAAAATTGTGCATAGTTAATTATATTGATCTTGCATGAAAAGAATAAGTCATTATGATAGATTTCTTGGATATATATATATATATATATATATATATATATAATATATGAGAGAGAGAGAGAGAGAGAGAGAGAGAGAGAGAGAATAAAATTATTGTGTGCGACTTTTTTGGAAAAAAAAAATGTAAGTTCATGCAATAAACATGTTAGCTTCCCTTTGCAATAAACATGAGAAGTAATAATTATCATGCTAAATTTACTTGGAATAAAGTAGATATTTTTATGTACAATATGTATTACAAATAACTCTCCTTTGAAAATATGTTCTTTGAAAGAACGAGTAGTTGCATGCACAATTATAGTATCTTTTATGCTAGCTTTTCTTTATATTAGTTTTCTTTTGGAAAGATTATGTATTTGCACGTAGGATTATGTTAGATTTATTTTGAACAATAATTATATATCTATAAGCAATTGTGAAAATTTTACGGAGTCACATGAAAAACCATGATTAGTGTGCTACGTTGCTTTAAAAGAAGAAGGACAGTTGTAGTAGTTACCCCTTGGAAAGGATGGTGCACTTGTGTGAGGGTAATATTAGATAATGTGGTATTTATTTATACATATATTATAATATTTATATGCTTATGATTAATGCATGTGTAATGATTTTTAAAGGAAGCATGTCACAATATTTTGTTTACATTTCATATATGCACATGAATAAATGTTGAAGCACCATTTTTAAAGATTGATTATTGGATTATTATCTAATAAGTATACCAAAGTTTGTTGACAACAATAATGACATTGAATCATGGTGACTTATGCAAAGTTTATATTATTCTTAACATTATGGTAGGTAAACAACTAAGAATCCAAGAAGATTGGGGAATGTCAGTGTTAGGATGATATACTGATGGGAACAACTAGGCTGAGCATTTGTGGGTAAATGTTACCATGATGATTTTAATAACTTCTATCTGGACGTGTTCTTTTTAAGAAATATTTATATGTAAGATTTTATGACAATGGTTAAAGGATGGACTCCTTTGCAAGCCATTGATTGAGAGTTGAATACCCTCATGAGCATTTAATAATAGAATTAAATGTTTGATTGTTTTCACCCTATGTGGTTTCGAGGGTATATTTGTGTCTAATGGTGTGATTGCTTGTGATTTCATTTTTATGATGTTCATTCTGTACATGATGTCATTTTTATATTATCAAGAATTTGATTAAGTAATTGAGTTAAAATAACCATGGAATTGATGCAAGGTTACATGAGGAAGTCTTAGTTAATTTGTTACAACAATGGAAATTAATAATTGTGCAACTCACTATTCTTACACTAAATATTACTTTATGTAATGATGATCATTTATTTAATAGTCATTGAAGTAATATAGAAAGTAATTTAGAAAGGTACACACTAGTAAATGTTAAAAAAATTCCTATCTCCAAACATTTTCCTACTTTAGAGAATGATGATCAATAGTCATGAGAAAAATTACTTCTGCCTAGTTGTTGAAAATCATTACCACACTTGCCCCACATATCAACTTCAATTTCAGCTATTTGGAACATTTCCAAAGCCATTTTCAATGTCTAAAATATCACTTCAAGATTTTATCGGCATTTATAGGTGACGTGAGGTATATTTCAACTTCCCATGACCTATGAGGACACACTCCAAACATTTTCTTCTAATAATTTAGGGTGCCACATCACTTAGCTATGTTATGAAGATGCCTTCAACACCACTAATTGTGGAAATTTTTACTTATTATTTTTTCAAAATGGCAATTTAAAGAAAATTTTCTTGTAACCAACGATGGAACCTAGCGTTAGCCTTGCACGAAAATTACATCCTTTATTGTCACATAATGTCTTTCATTATGCATATAGAGCACACAATTCTAATGCATGGTCTCGTTATGCATATAGAGCAAACAATTGTAATCTACCCATGTTAGGGGCACTCAAAAACTTCCATTATTACAAAAATTCAAATTTGTGACCATTCTTTTAAAATAAGATATTAAAGAAACTACGCATACGACCAAAAAACGCATACATGTTAAGAAAAATAATTAATTTTGTATTGCATAATATTTATGAATACATGCAACATATAAGATAGAGATAAGAATTAAATAAAACAGTAGAATATTAATATATAAGGATGAAGAAAACACTTATTTTCTCATGAAATATTTACTCATTCATTGTAAGAATTCAATGTTGGGCCTTATAGTACTTATAAAATTATTTTTTGTTAGACTTTTATGAACTTATTTTCATCATTATGGAGGATAGGTAAGTTCATCATTATGGAGGATAGGTACAAGTATGAGGTTAAAGAGTAAAGTTAAACATTTTTATGAGAATTAAATATTTATTGTTATTGATGAAACATTATTATTTTTAATTATTAATATTTTGAAAATATAAGAGGAACCATTACACCAATTACGTTATTGAATATAAAGAAATAGTTAAAAATCAATTATAGTCCACTACGTGATAGTTGACGTAGGAAAAGGAAAATATCCTCCTATCTTTCGGAGTGAATTCACTACAACTAGAATTAACATGACTCGACAGAAATTTCATGGGTGAAAAAGCACGATTTAGAAAATAATATTGCACGAGAGAAAAATATCATGAAAATGATGGGTTCTAGTGCAAGAGAAAGACTCGACCTACACTAATAATGATTCCAGCCTAGATTTAGGAGGAGACTCCTAGTGCTTCAGGAGCTGAAATTGTGAAGAGTTTGGAGCTCGGAGTGAATTTTTGGGACAGTAGCCCCCTGTTTAGAAACGTGGATAAGTAACCAGGCTTTCTATACGACATGTTGAGAATGTGAGTTCCAAGGTTTTCTTATGTTCTATGCAGGAGATAGGAATAAATCCATGTATCTATTGAGGATAAGTCTTTTGCTACGAAAGAAAAGTTTAATTATGTGATAACTAACTCCGTGGAAATGGTCCAATACAAAAACTATGAGGTAGGAGAGTATTTCGGATATGCTTTCATAAATATTTTGCCTACCTCTTTATGTAAATATACAACCATATGTGATATGATAATCATGGTCACTTGTTAACGTTGACAGAAGGCTCTGAGGTTGAGGTTGTCCCTCAAGCGACATGTAGTCCCTAAGATAAATAAACGTTAAGAAACAAAGAAGCCAAGAGTCATGTACTCCATTTCCTGTGTGTAAGGATTGTTCTTTTATATATATATAAAAGTACATGAAAATTAAAAATGTTACATATCCCAGAAATAATGTGTACAAATGCTACGGGAAATATTTTCTTTGTAAGAGAAAAAACCAAAGAAACTAGACATTTCTAGTTCATGATAAATATAGAAGTACTGTTTGAATTCAGGTAAAACTTTATGTTATACCTTTATACAAAGGCAATATCAAGATATACCCAACCTCATTCAAAGCATAATTAGTTACAATTTAATAGTCATGAAAGGCTTTAAAATAGGCAATAATGGAAAAACATTAAAACCTAAAGGAAAAATAAAGTAAACCCGAAGTCTGAGTCCCGTAAATAACCTACACAATTATCGATCATAAGTGTAAATAGGCCTAATCAGGAATTTGACAAGGCATGCTTCGAAATTTATTGTAACGAGGGAAGGCCCTGTAATAGAAAACCAAAAGAAAGAAGAATAATTCACGGAGTACCTGGGAACTTTTCGAACCCAACACCCGAAAACGTTCTCTTCGAAATATTCTTGGACAAGGACCGAAAGTGACATGCGAGCAATCTGTCCAAAATTATTAAAGTGAAAAAGAACAAAAATAGAAGAAAATAAGTACATATTTTTTAGTTAAAACAGGGGTGAACCCCTATGATTTTAGTTGAGGGAGATGTAATAGTGGTCAAAAGTCTTGACCCTCTGAAAAAACCCTAGTCTGTGAGATCATACAGACTTTAAAAAGCAAGTAAAGGAGATATTTAGAAAAAATAAGTTGAAGGAAACTAAAGGACATTAGAGCTTACCATTAAATACAATATATGTTTGGTGTTTTGAAGAAGTAAAGATCGACCGAGAGAACATAAAACCTTAATCTCGTAAGAAGGCAAATATAGTTTTAAATATTATATATATATATATATATATATTATATATATATTATAATATTATAAATTATTAATTATCCTCCTTAGGGTTAAGAATAACTATGAAAATACCTTATCAAATTTTGCAAATTCCTTAGAATTTGCATAGACCTGACCAAATTTTGCAAATTCGCTAGAATTTCCGTACTCCTACCATAAATTATTTAGGACTTTAGTTTGAGAATGTAAGGAAGGAATTTTTGGAAAGGGCGGGTTTTTTCAGGTGCACAAACGTGGGGAACTTCAAAGACTTTGAGAAAGAGTTCGAGGTAGAAAAACCTTGCAGATCATTAGAAAACTAAAGGAAAGAAATTTCATAAAAAAAAAATTATAATTCATAAAAATAAACTTTTGCATATTGTTATACCTTCCATGAAAGTGTTATGACTAGAAGTTGAAAATCTCTTAAAAACGTCACGATATCCTAGAAAGGGGTAATGGTTATAGCTTGGTAAGATCTTGCCATAAAACGTGAGAGTTAAAGTTGCCAAGGCAACTAGAAAAACGTCCATCCCTAGTTGTCATGCAAACCTCTGGTGGTAGAGCTCCATGGTTCAAATAATGTTGATGTCAGCGGAGGAGGTGGGGTAGTTACCTCCAAAGAGAAGATATGTCCACCATTTGACTGCAAACATAGGTCCTGACCATCCCTTTCTTTATTAACCACATGGTTGGTGTGAAGTATTCACCTCGAAGGATATCTATGTAGCCATAATTATCTGCATATCAGGACGCATAGGACAATATATCCACTATATCACTGCAATCTTAAAAGGCGTTGAGAGTAAGCAAATTAATGTTTAGACCAAAGTAAACCATACACAAATCATACCCCAAGGTTTTCCATAGCATGACTGAACTCATGAGTGTTTTTAATGGAGTGTTATGTTTCGATACTCATAAAGGGTTTATGAAATAGTAATTATCTAAATTTGTAGATATGTGATCAGATATTTAATACCCTAACTAGACTACAAGGCCGTGTCAATTAAAATGAAATAAATAAAAAAGTCAAGGAAGCTATTTGTTTAAGGTTCCTAGCAAAGGATTCACTTTTATTAGCAACATAGAAATAGTGAAAGTAAGATTTAGAATATATGCTAATGACGTTAGAAAGGGTCGAAGTAAGTGAAAGTAAGATTTAGAATATATGCTAATGACGTTAGAAAGGGTCGAAGTAATTGGCATAATTATATATTAAGAGGACTTCATAAATATATTTTCTTTGTATTTTATATAAATAAATAAATAAATAATTTTCTTATATATAATAAATAAATAAATAATTTAATTAATTTTTTGAATTGAGTATGAGTTACCTTATAGGCCCAACCATGTACTTTGATGCACATACTAAGAGGACTTCATAAATATATTTTCTTTGTATTTATATATAATAAATAAATAAATAATTTTTCTTTATATATAAATAAATAAATAATATAATTTATTAATTTTTTTGAATGAGTATGAGTTACCTTATAGGCCCAACCATGTACTTTGATGCACAATTAGACTCAAAAGCATGCCACCCTCAAGTTAAGTATACAATATGATAATTATGGTTACCTACACTCATTACATCTCTCACATATAGTCAGCTCCCAGTCTTTCTCTTATCACACAATTTAAACAACAATTATAATTATGGAAGATACTCAACCAATCCCAATGAAATTGCAAGTTCTATCTCTCTTTTTTCTTCTTTCTACACAACCTTTAGAAAAGAATCACTTTCTCTCCAATGCATTCCCTTAATTTATTCAATTTCCCTCCAAGACTTGTAGTCCCTTAGTCTATTCAACTTCCCTCTAAGGCTTTAGTGCCAGCATATCATTTATATATAGAAGATATCGAGACTCTTACAACAATTACAAGTTCACTAAGAATAAGAATGCATTTAAGCAATCCAGCCTTTCTCAATTAGAACATAAAAGTATTAACTTTCAACCACAATAGTGGCTCGTTTGCATAAAACGTTTCTGATCTCTAGAAAGAAATAACATCACAGTGGAAATAAAGAATTACTTAATTTACTCACTCCAAAAACCAAAAATGTAAAATGAAATATGCATTCTCTCAACGAGCCACGTGGCCTCAACCAAGAGAATCACATTACCATCATTTCCTTTAATTTTCCAAAATTGGTCTAGTAAAAATCCTCAACCAAGAGAATCACATTACCATCACTTCCTTTAATTTTCCAAAATTGGTCTAGTAAAAATATAAACCAAAATTTTTAGCGATCACATCCCCTAACAAAACCCCTAACACTTTTGTTGTTGTCCATGTGTAGTAAGTGATGAATTTATTATTAATATTCAAAATCCTTACAAATCTAGGCTATGAAACCTTTGATGATGATATTAATGGGTTAATACTAGAGATTTTAACGAAGAGAAATTATTTCCAACTACTATCAACCATTGTCAATTATAAGGAAAAAAGTTGTAGCATTTCCATAGTTTGACATTAGGGATTGAATTTTCTTATTTTTTATCAATATTTAAAATTATTTAGATGGGGTCTTATTATGTAATGATTGAAATAAAAATGCATGTAAATAGTTACCTCATATTTTTTGGGCATAATTTTTTTGGAAAATGCCATATAAATAAATGCACTTACTAGAAGTTGTTACTGTCCACCATTATTTTATGTTTTTTTCAACACTCTAACAAGTAGGTCTAATAATATGAATGTCTAGACATAATAAATAGGAGTAAAATTGTAAATGTGCAGATTTTTAGTGGTTCTTACACACTAATTAATTCTCAATTTTCGCAAATCAATTAAAATGTAACTTAATTATTTTATAATATTTAATTTTTTTTATAATAAATATTATTAATTAAATTTTCAAAATTAATAAATATTGTTAGTTAATACATTTAAATTTTTTGTTAGTGGAATAAAATACTTTATTAATAAACAAATACAGTCGAATAAAGATAAAATTAATTCAAATTATAATTTTTTATTTAATATGTAATAAAAATAATTAGACACTTTAAAAAAATAATATAGATTCATTTAGTTACTATACAATTAATTTAAAATAAAATCCACATTTTTATATTACCTATGTATTTTATTGTTTATTACAAAGTTTGGCTTAAGCACATGAAAATGAAATGAAATTTAATAGATAAATTAAATTATAGTAAAATATATATATATACTTTAATTAATCTCAATACAAATTAGTAAAAATTATTATAATAAATTAAATTTGTTATCAATTCAAAAAGCAGATAACTAAGTAAATAAAGCAACTCAATTTTTAATATTTCTACTTTTGAAGAATCTATTCAACCTATCTTTCATAGATATACAAAGAATGAACAACTACTTTTAAAATATATCATTCTATACTTTATATGGAAAATGTAAAACCCTTTGGACAAGCTTCTCAACAAAAGCATATAAGTACAACAAGACAATATTAAATTTCTTGGTACGATTGGAATTCCCAGCACCATAATGCAGATTTACCATTAAGAAAATACCTTAATTTACCACTTGAATTGACTGAATTCTAAACCTTAACACTAACTTGAATTCAATATTTTTAATTTCTAGTTATATTTAAACTAAGTGGCAAATACTAGCTTGTTGTAGTTGGAATATGTTTAAAATTTTAAAACTAATTGAAAGTCAAACCTTTTTAACAAAAATAAAAAATAATATACACTACCTTCTAGAGGTATAAAAACAATTGATACTAATATCATATATACATAAAGAAAAAATGTACCTTTTCCCATTAGTTATTTCTTAACAAATATATTAGTAAGCCAAACCCTTTTGTAAAATTATAATGAAAATCTTGGAAGGTATTTGCCAAAGAGATATTACTATGAGGTCACAATATGAAACCATCTCACTCCTTCCTATTAATCGCTTTTGAGACATGACTCTAGCAATTGATTTTCTTGTTGACTACTATTAGTTTAGCATTAGCGAACAATTTCTAATTATTAACTTTATAAGTCATTCAACATTTTTTTAATTAAAAAATTAATTTATTATCATTTGATTAGATTGAAAATTTATATGCCTTTCTTTTCAGGGTTCTAGACATCTCTACGATATCACCCATGAAATTGGGTAACCCTAATAACTCGCAAGTATTCATCGGATCATGCTCTATATCTTATAATTTGATTAGACATCTTGTAATCTAATTAAAAAAATTTATAGACATCCATACATGTTTGATTTTTTTATGATCTGAAATCATCACTAATATAAAATTAACGTATATGATTTACATGACAGTTACAACTTTTCCCAAGTTTTGGTACGAAATATTGGAAACCTTAAATACAATAACGTTGACGAAAATATGATATTGTAGGTAAAACATTTCACAAAAACTACTTGAAGTAGAAACTAATAGCCCGCAACCACAAGAAACTAGGAAGTAGGTGTGCTTCAGGGTTGTTGCTCAAATTGCCCTGCTTTGCGTTGGCATTTCATGGATAATGTTACTTCTGCCTCCGAGGAGCGAGTTTCTGTGGTGCACCAAACAATTTGGTATTTCATGGATAAGTTACCTCTGCCTCCGAGGAGCGAGTTTCTGTGGTGCACCAAACAATTTTAATAGGAGACTAAAATCCAGAAAAACTCATCTGCTGAAAAATGCGCTCTGAGATTGTTGTGATAAAGAGAGAAACAACAAATAATTTACATCACAGACCTGAATCTCTTTCATTGTCTATATTGTTTTTCTTATTGTTTTTCTCTCGTAATCATAACAGGAAAGAGAGACTAGAAATAATTTGTGGGATGGGTTTCATAGCTATATATCGATGTATCTACATCTATGTTTATCATTGATATAACTTTCTTGAAAGACGTTGGGGCTATTGAGAAATGGTGCGGCGATTATTGGGGTTGACATAAAGGTGTGCCTTTGGAACTTCTCATATTGTTAAGAACATTCCAATGTTCTTCAAGTGTCCCACGTATGAAGCTTGGATAAGATGTGGTTGTCCACTTTGGGTTGTGCTTTTTCGTTTTCCTTTGGTACATTAACTATTGGATAAGGTGTTTTTTACTATTTTATTCATATTTCCTACCCTCCACTATGTCTAAGAGGAAGATCTAGGCCAAATTGCTTTTTGATTTTATGTTTTCTGCTGTTATAATGCTATAGCTTTTTTTTTAGAACTATAAGTATTGTTCATTAAACATGTAGGAGAAGCTTCTTATTAGATAGGCACTTATTAAGTAGTTATGAACTTGTGATAAATTAAAGTCTTCTATTTTTTTTAGTAGTTTTTCTTTAAGGCTATCGCAACAAGTTGATGCTCTTGTTCCATGGGCAACGGCTATGTGTGCATGATAATTCTTCTAGCTCACTTCCATAAAACATTTTTTACTAAAATTTTAAAAACATTAGTTGGTTGTTAAATTTAATAATTGACATGACTAAGAGCTAAGAATTTTGTGAAACCTATTCATTACCCTAAAATAATAATAAAGGATTCTTATTTAAGGGGAAAAATGAACCTTTCATTGTATTTAAGGCATAGTTGTGTTTTGGATCTTGTTACTGCACCTTTGGCTATTTTAAGTCTATTGAAAATTCCATAGGTGTAAATAGCATTTCTACAACTTTAAATAGAATACCACATCCCTTTATAATCAATGAATGTGGGTGGATACTTACCACCATTAGCCATTATGGGAGGGTGAGTGGAGAATAATAGCCATGCCCATTAATTGGCCTAACCCCAAGTCTTAATAAATTTTAAGTTCCCACCCATATTTCATGCTTTTAGCAGTCTCATCTATAGTGAATCTAGACTGTTACACCCAAAGTTGGATAATAACAAAGGAAAAGTGGATAATGTGCAAGGCATTAAGCAGGGATTTATTGCTAGTTAAAGTATTCAATACAAAATGCCAATGCACATAGTTATATTTCTCATCTAGGGAATGAGTTTCCAACAATACTTCAAAAACTGGTTCATCCCATATTGTTATCTTTCTTCTAGCACTATATTAATGTCATGTATATTGTAAAATATACACTACAACTTCAATATTGTATCCTATTTGCAGAAATTATTTTAAATATTAGGAATGTGATAATATACCAAATTTGGAAAAAATATTTGATGAAGTGATGTTATAAGTCAAGATAAAGTGATATGTCTAGAACCATAATTAATTAGGCAGTCCCATGGCTATAGATAAGCACCATGGCCACAACAAAAACCATATGTTATTCAACCATTAGATGGTCTAAAAAAATCTATAACCCTTGGGAAAAAAATGGATTTTGGTGGAATACATGAAAATTAAGCTATGAAAAAAATTCATAATCCTCGAGTAGAAATGGTTATATAGTTTTATACCACTTTGATATTTCGCTAGGAATATAACCTTATTTGAAGGATTTGCATGTTTCCATGTTGAATAGTGAACATTGGAATAACTTTTATCGAAGGATCGATTTCATTTGGATGGTCATTAGTGTGACCTTGATTGAATATTTAGAAATAGTTGTATTGCGGGGGATTGCTGGAAACCTAGTAAATTCTAACAATGTAAATTGGCACATCAAACAAAAACAATGTCAATATTATTCAATTCAAAAGAAAAATAAATATTGATCATGAAATATGATTTCACTACAACAAAACATGTCATTAACATCGAAAATATTGTCTGAATTGAATGTTTTCGAGAACATGAATTGGCTTCAATTGGTGTTGTCAAACCTGAAACAAAATTTCATCTTCATATTCACTTAGGCACCCCAAATAGCTCTAGGAATAATTTCATGATATTGTCAAGAACTATTTCGTCCATTCATTCTTCCATTGTTGCCTCCATTTGTACTTCTCGATTTTATCCCAATTGTGTTTCCTATTTTTCTTTCGGTATGGCATCAAAAACAACTTGTTTTTGGCTCCGTAATCGACACCATGTTATGGTTCCGTTATAACTTCCTTTGTTATGTTTAGTTTTTCTTCCAATATGGAATCACTTGTTGCATATAGATTTTCCTCCATTATGGCATCTCTTTTAGCTTATAATATGGTTTACATTATAGTGTCTTTCGTTTATTCTAATATCGTTTCCATTATTAATTCATTTTTTGCTACATGAATGGCTTCTTTGTTTTATTCTTCAAGAACACCAAGTTTGGCTTCTAATATTTTTCCCATTATTACTTCTTTGTTTTCTACCTGAATTTCTTATGCTTTTTCTTCTCATGTAATTCCAAGTTGGGCTACTAATATTGGTTCCATTATTACTTGTTAGCTTTCTACCAGAGTAACTTATTTGTTGGATTCTTAGGGAACATGAAGTTTGGCTACTAATATTGCTTCCATTATTACTTATTTGTTTTCTATATGAATTTCTTTTGTTTTTTCTTCTCAGGAAACACAAATTTTCGTTAATAGTATTCCTTCCATTATTACTTCTTGGTTTTCTACCTGAATGGCTTTTTAGGGAGCATCAAATTTGGCTACTAATATTGTTTCCATTATTACTTATTGTTTTGCTACTTGAATTGATTTTATTTTTTTTCTCAGATAATGCTAAGTTTTTCTAATAGTATTTCTTCCATTATTACTTCTTTTTTTGTCACCTAAACTGCTTATTTTTGTTCTTCTTATGTAACAATAAGTTTTTATTCCAAGATTGCTTCTGGTGTGCTTCTAGTGTTGACTTTGATTGTTTCTTCCTCCTTTTTTTCCAAAATTGCTTCCTTGTTAGCTTAATGGCTTGCTTCCTTTTATGATGTTTTATTGTATGATTACATATTTTGTTCTAATCAAAATTATAGATTTATAAACATGTGCTTTCTTATTACTTCTTCTGTTGAGGCTTCCTTCGTTGTTTGTGCATTTAAATAGGGAAATTTCCTTAAGTTTAAAGTGACATTCATGAGAAAAATAGCTTTTAAAAAAATTACTAAACAACCAACATTTGAAATAAAACAAACCATCAAAGACACACTTTAAGATAGTGTTTTTATGAAGGAGTTCACCCCTCCTGGCTACATCTCCTTGGTCTAGCTTCCATGGCTTATGCCTCTCTATTAGCTCAATGTGGAAACATTTTGTTTTACAAAGCTCTATGGCTCATGATATCTACATCAATGTGTTGAGGATGTCCAAATCAGCTAAGAGCACCTCTTTCCGAGCTCAATTTGGTTGAAAATTGACTTCTCTATGGCTCAGTTAGTATTTTCCTACAAAAGCTCTGCTAAATTTGGAATGACTCCAGTTAGTGTGCTAATTTTGGTGGCAGGACTGAATTTCGAGGCATTGCCAAATCGGTCGCCAGATTAAACGAAGGGTTAAGCTGCACTTAGTTAGAGTTAAACGTGGATTAGCGCATAATCCTGCAATTAGTGTTAAACATAATCATTATATCTGGTGGTTTGAATGGGTTGTTCACATGCAATAACCATCGTATAAATTGTTGAAGAAGAACCGTCGGAGTGACCATTGAGCTTGCAATGTCATGTTTGCATGCAAATTTAATGCCAGAGGTTTCTGAACTGTCCGAAAAATTAACTGAAACCTTAACGGTTGTGGTGTTCACATGCAAAACAGTCGCAGGTTTGGTTGTATGTCATAGTCACCATGCTAAAAAACTATAACCATTTGCAGTTTTGGAATACTCTAATCACTTGGAATTGTTGCAGAATGGTTTGGTTGGCCACCGGGTAATGAAACTGCAAGTCGTTTTGTGACATTACATTGACATGAGTGAGGGTTGGCGTGCGGTTTGGCCCTTTCATAACATCCCAAACTCAAACCACATAAATTTAAATAGAAATGGAGTCGTAACATGGTAAGAACCACCTGATAGACTAGGTGGTGAGAAGCATAGAGGGTGTATCGGAGGTCATGGGTTCGACCTCTACCATAATATTTTGTTCCAATGTATATATTATCATGAACTTTGGGAGGTGCCATGTGGTGGCCTCTGGGCTTTCCACATGGAATTCTTTCATTTGTTCAAAATAAATGAATAAAAATGCGCTAACACGCCACTATAAAATCCAACCAGAAGATGCCACTTGTCCATCCCTAATTCATCATTGACTTTGTTGACCATGCCCAGTCACTTGTCACGTCAGCATTACGAATTGCTGATTGTGGAGTCATTAGGCATTTTTTTGTAAATTTTGTGTGTTTAGAAAAGTGATCAGAACATATTAACTTTCTCATACAAACTCGTGTTTCGACTAAATGAGTTGTGCTAGGATCATTTTTCTGAGACAAACACGATCGTTTAGGTTTCAATTCATTCTAAGAACTTTGATTTTTGAGCTAAATACTGAGCACCTGACCATTACTCCCTACTAGAAGCCTTTTGAACACCAAAATATACTATCAATGGTTCAGCAGGTGAGGGTACAACTCCCTCACCTTCTCGATCTGCAACCATTTATCTTGAGAGGGATTTTGTCCCTTGAGTCCCACTGTAAGGTATTCAATATTCCCTCTCTTCGAGGTCTTAGTTCTTTTGTTGAGTACGAGAGATTGTTGAACCTAATCTAGATATACTAGTGAGAAATCTTCTATTGATGGTAGTTGAACATGCTATCCTTGATTATCAATCAAAGGAGGCTCAAACAATATCAAATTCGCAACATTAACAACAAAGTATACTTACATATAAGGAGGTGAATCAAGATTAAATTCATTGTTACCAATCTTTTCCAGAATTTTGAAAGGACCATAATGGATTGGTTTAAACTTTTTACCTTCCCCTTGAAGTCTCTCTTTGCTAATATATAACCAAACTTAGTCAACAACTTGAAATTTGTGATCAACCTGGTATTTTTCATTCCTTTCCTTGTAGCTTCTTTGACTTTTCTCCAGTTTTTCTTGCACTATATGGTGTGTCAACTGACTTTGATCTATGAAATTCCTTTCCTTATCGATGTCACTATGACCGTCAATGGCGACATCTTTCTCAAAGATGAAGTCCAATGGCAATCTTGGAAAGTACCCAAAATATTCCTCAAATGATGATGTGTTTGTGGAAGAATGCTTTTCCCTATTGTATGCATGTCGTATGTAATGCAATTTCTCATACCACAACTTGGGATGTTTGTTTCAATATCCTCTAAGAAGATGAATAACTATTCGATTGACCACCTCAATTTATCCATCTATTTGCAGATGAAAGTTTGTAATATTCTTCAACTTTGTGTCCATCATGTCTCACAAACATGACCAAGAATTCCCAACAAATCGAGAATATCAATCACTTACAATAGAAGTAGGAAGACCAAATGAACCCAAATGATTTGGAAGAAAAGATGAGCTGTTTGTTTAGTTGTAATTTGTGTTTTGCATGGTGTTAGTATTCACATCTTATTGAACCTATCTACAAAGACATACAAGTAATCATGACCTTTTGTTGAAAATGGAAGACCTCCTACAAAATCCATTGAGATACTCTCCCATGGACGTGAAGGTACGGAAGTGGACTGTATAAACCAAGTTTCATATTGCTCAACTTACTTGTAGCACATAAAGAACACTCTCTTATCAATTGAGAAACATTCCGAACATGCATGGACAATAACAATACCTTTGAAGATTTGCTATTTTCTTACTGAGACCGAATTGTCCACCAATTAATGAAGTGTGCATCTCCCTTATGATATTGTTTCTTTCTCCTTGTGGAATACACAACTTTCCCAAGTGATACAACAAACTGTTATGTACATGATAATCCAACTTTTCAATTTGGTTTCCTTGACTCAAGCTTGCATATACTTCTTGAAAGTCACTATCATTTGCATATTGTTCTATGTAACTTTAAAAAAAAATACAATTATGCTTGAGTATAACAGATGAATTTAGAATAGGCCTTGAAAGCATATCAGCTACCTTATTATAGATTCCCTTTCTATACCTGATAACCAAATGAAATTGTTGTAGAAAATCCATCCATTTGAAATGTCGTGACTATTGCAACATTGGCTGTGACTGTCAATATTGCAATGGTTGATGGTCAGTATGGATGATGGTCTCCTTCCCCATAAAATAGTGCTTCCATTTCTTAACACTTTGTACCAATGCATAAAGTTCTTTGTCATATGTGGGATAGTTAGTTACAGTTCCATTAAAGATTTCGGAATGAAACGAAATGGGCTTACCATGCTTCAATAGAACTTCTCCCATGGCATAATCGTTTGCATCTGTTAGAATCTCGAATGGTTGTCAAAGATCTGGAAGTGCCAATACTGGTGTTGAACTTATCTTTTGATTCAAATAATAAAATTCTTTCTCTTGTACATCTACATAATGGAAGACTTTCTTGATACTTGTCAATGCATGTAATGGAGCTATAATGGAAGAAAAATTAGGAATAAACTTTCACCAATATTGTGTTGCCCCTAAAAAGATTCTTACCTCTGTAACTATATTGGGCTTGGTCTAATTCAGAATGACCTCAACATTAGAGGGGTCTATCTTCAATTCACCTTCTCCAACAATGTGTCCCAAATACACCAAAGAAGTCTTGCCAAATTCACACTTCGACATCTTTAAAAACAATTTTTCTTTTCTCAAGACATCAAGTGCTTTGTTTACATGCATGACATGTTCATCTCTTGACTTGTTGAATATGAGGATATCATCTATGTAGATAATGAAAAAATCATCTAGAAATGGTCTCAACACATCATTCATTACCCTCATGAAAGTATATGTATCATTTGTAAGAACGAAAGTCATAACAAGCCACTCAAATAATCCTTATTTACTTTTAAATGTGGTTTTCCAAATATCTTCTTTAGCTATCCTAACTTGATGATAACCACTTCATAAATATAACTTAGTGAAATAATTTTCATACGTCAATTGATCAAGAAAATCATAAATTATTGGGAGTGGATAATGATTCTTTACCGTGATTTTGTTTAGTGTACAAAAATCCACACACATGTGTCAAGTTATATCCTTCTTTGGCACCAAGAAAACGGGTAACCACATGGCAAAGTAGATGGGCATATGATATGTTTGTTCAGCAATTCCTAAATTTTCTTTTTGATTTCCAAGCTCTCCATAATAGGCATGCGATACATGCCAATGTTCAGAAGTGGAGCATCCTATTGCAACTGAATCTCATGTTGAATCCCCTGTTGGGAGGTAACTCTTTTGTTCCTGAAACATCTCACCATGCTTGCTTACAACATCAAACATATCAGATTTCAATTTATCATCACAACCTTCAAAATGTTCAAAATCAATATCATTCTTTTTCTTGATCATGAGAAGCACAAAATTTTTACTTGCATTTACTAGTTTCTTCATCTGCCCTACATTAACCAAATAAATGTTCATATTTTTGCGATGGGCTCTCACTATGTACTCCACCCCATTCATGACCAATATGTATTTGTTGTCATGGTGATAAAATACTACTTTTTAATCATACAAATAAGGACTACCCAAAATTATTCATGAGATGTCAAGTGGAACTACATCTAACTCAACTTCATCAATGAACTTTTCAGTAATGGTGAACTTGAATAAACACTTCCTTGTAACTTGTAAGTTTCCATTGTTAACTATCCAACCCAATGGATATGGCTTATGATGAGGTACATTTTCAAGGTTTAGCTTTTTAACCAAGTCTTTTGAAATCAAGTTTGATTGTGACCCACTATCAAATAATGCGTCAATATTTGTATGATTTGAAATCACTCTTACATGAAACAACTCTGCTATTGACTCTTCATTTGGAGTGTTGTTTTGACTATGTGATAAACTAGTGATTGCAACAATTTCTTTTCCTTTGTAACAATGGCTAAAATATTGGTCTCATCACCAGAATCTGAACCAAGGTCATGTTGTGTGGTAGACGTCTTCTATTCTTTTCCCTGATTGTTTTGTTTCTTAGCCCTTAATTCATGATGCAATTTCTAGCAGTGGGCTTCATCATGCCCCTCTTTGGAAAAAAAATTGCATGTGATTCTCTCCCCTTCTTTCTTAACACTTGCATTTTTCTTTCCCTTCCATTTTCCACCATTATCTTTCTGCTTACCCTTGAATGGTTTCCTGTTATTACCCTCTTCCTGAATGTTCTTTCCTCTAGATTCAATGTGCATGGCTTGCACACATACCTCATTTAAGTTGTTTGGATTGAACATAGAATAGTATGTTTTAGATAGGAATGAAATCCCCAATATATTTTAGTAGTGAATCTTGGGAATTAAAATTCTTCCCTAACAAGAAAGCCCTTTTCCTAAACTCTTGTGTATAATCTTGGACTACTTGGCCTTTAAGCTATCTAAAATTATGACAACTCATAAATGATTTTTCCATATAGGCTAAAGGATAAAACTATATTTTAATTGGAGAAACAAATTCAACCCAAGTGATGGATATCTTTCCATGGATTTTCATTTCTTCTTGAGTCTTTTCTTCCCAATAAATTAATGCAACTCCTTCTAGACTCAGTGAAGGTAATTGGATCTTTATGTCATCTTCTTAAATGTTCTAAATTCTACAGTATACCTCCAACTTTCAAATATAGTTGTCCAAATTTTCCACATTTAGCTTTCCATTGTACATGGGAAGTTCAAATTTTATGTCCAATTTTACTAATGGATTCTTTCCTTTTGGGGTTTCTGAATGAGTATGGGTGGTTTCAAAGGTGGTAGTAGAAGATGATGTTGTGTGAGATGATGGATATGATGAGGAAGATGATGAGGATGGTGGAGATGGAGGTGGATTTCAAATATTCCCTTTCGAATCCTTACTCTCATCTTTTCTATCCTCTGAGCTTTCTTCTCTATGTGGAGGTTTAGAACTCCCTCCAACCATTCTAGTGTTCCTCTCTTCATAGAGGAATTTAACCATATCAGTTAAACTGAAGAAATCTTTCTTGAATTCGTCCTCTTATGAAGAGGGAACTTCAGTCTCTCTTTCTCTAGACATAATGGTTGTGGATTCAGGCTCAGAAATTCGTATTGGTTGTACCTCTTCAATATCAGTTGAATGTAGAGTTTGAGGAGTTTCAATTGTAGCTGGATTTGGAACTTTGGGTGGAAGAGATTATGACCTTGTGTCTCTCCTTCTTCTGGGCATTACCTTGGGAGTTGCAATGATTAGATTCCCATCTCCTTTCTGTAACTTTAACCTTGTAAGAATCACAATTTTGCAACCATTAAAACCCTAATTGCACAAACTCAAGAAATTAAGAAATTCAAGCCTTACTCTAATACCAACTTGATATGTTCTTGTATGATTAGTTTTGTTGTACAAATAACAATTATAGATTTATAAACATGTGCTTGCTTATTTCTTCTTGTGCCAAGGTTTCCTTAGTTGTTTGTGCATGTAAATAGGTAAATTTCCCTAGGTTTAAGGTGAAATTCATGAGAAAAATAGCTTTAAAAGGAAATATTGAACAAGAAACATTAAAAATACAATAAACCATCAAAAAGACAGTTTAACTTAGTGTTTTTATGAAGGAGTTCACCCCTCGTGGGCTACATCTCCTTGGTCCAACTTCCATGGCATGGGCCTCTATATTATCTCAATGTCGAAAAATGTTGTTTTACAAAGCTCTATGGCTCCTGATACATACATCAATATGTTCATAATGTCCAAATTAGCTAAGAAAACCTCTTTTTGAGCTCAATTTAGTTGAAAATTGACATCTCGATTGCTCAATCAGTATTTTCCTAGAAAAGCTCCACTAAATCTTGAATGACTCCAGTTAGCACGCCAATTTTGGTGGAAGGCGTGAGTTTGGGGAAACCATAAAATCTGTCGCTAGATTAAAAATAGGGTTAATTTTTTTTTAATTAGAGTTAAACTGGGATGAGTGCATAATCCTGTGATTAGCGTTAAACATAATTGTTATATTTGGTAGTTTGAATGGGGTGTTCACATGTGATAACTGTCACATTTACTACTGAAAAGGAACCGTCAGAGTGTCTGTTGAGGTTGTTGTGTCATGTTCACATGCAGAGTTAACACCGTATGTTTGTGGACTATCCACCAACTTAACTGCAACCTTAACGGTTGTCGTGTTCACATGCAGAACTGTCATAGGTTTGGTGGTATGTTGGAGCCACTAGGTGAACAAAACCATAACAGTTTTTTGTTTTGGAATATTGTAATCACATCAAACCATTATGTAATGGTTAGGTTGTACACAGAGTAACAAAACTGCATGGGGTTTTGTGACATTGCATTCAAATGGGGGAGGGCTACATTGTGGGATGGCCCTCCCCTAACTGCGCAAATTCAAACCACATAACCTTAAATACAAATGGAGCTGTAACATGGTAAGAACCACCCGATAGAGTAGTTGGTTAGAAGTGTGGATGGTGTGTCGGAGGTCATGGGTTCGACCTTGACTTCCACCATAATATTTTGTTCTAATGTATATATTGTCATTACCTTTGGGAGGTGCCATGTGGTGGTCTCTAGGCTTGCCACATAGCATTCTTCCATTGGTTCAAAATAAACCAATAAAAATGCATGAGCACACCATTGTACAATCCAACCATAAGATGCCACTTGTCCATCCCTGGTTCGTTGTTGACATGCATTGACAATGCCTAGTTTCTTGTGACGTCAGCAATACAGACTACTAAATGTGTAGTCTTTGGCATTTATTTTTCAAATTTCACCTATTTATCAAAGCTATTAGAACACAATAACTTTCTCGTACAAACTCGGTTTTTGACAAAATGAGTTGCATTAGGATCATTTTTCTAAGATGGACGTGGTTGTTTAGGCTTTGAGGCATTCTGAGAAGTTTGTTTTTTGAACTGAACACTAGGCATGTGATCATTTTAGTTGGAAGGTTCTCTTCCTATTTAGCACTTGGGTTTGCTTCTTTCCTAGGTCCATGGTTTTGCTTCATTTTAGTTTCCATATTTTCTTCTTAATTAGCATCCAATTTTGCTTCCCGTTAAGCAACCAATTTCACTTCATTTTTAGAGCTAGTAATACCTCCATATATGGATTTGAGTTTAAAGTCAAATTTTACTTCCATTTTAGAATCACATTCTTCTTCCATTTTAACAACTTAGTATGCTTTCTTTATAGCTACTATTTATTAATTTAATATTTTTTATTTCAATTAAATTAGTTAATTATTTCATTACACTTAAATAATCGATATCATTATAGAATAAGTCATATTGCATTTGAAATATTTAATATCATACCATTTATAAAGAATTTTTAGGGAAATGGACATCGATACAAACTAACATCTTTTTTTTTTAAACTATAATTGGTAATTTTATATTATTAATAAAAATATTTTATGGTCCATGACCGACAACACATAATAGAAGCCCAAATAATACATGTAAAAATGATATAAGTTGCAATGATACAAGTGAAAATAATACAACTCAATATGGTACTGCATGTCAAAATGATAAATATCATAATAAACATGAAAAGGTGCATCATAATGATTTATGAAAAATGATCCATGATGGAGTCTATATGATCAATGTCATTGGCTACTACGAGTAGATTTCTCATCATCATTATCATTTCTCTCATGATCACCAACATCATGATTGTTTGGGCTTCAAAATGTCATGCAAATATCACTCATTACCATACGTTTTTCACCTATGCTTCCATTATATCACTCACTATTCACCACCTTGTCACTCCATTTTCCCTATTATTCACCACTAATTGGTCTCATTTATATTTTCCAAATATTATTTATTTTTAAGAATTTTTGAGAGAAATTCTTGATTAAATATTAGACAATAATATATTTTACTTTATATATGGAAAGTGGGTTTTTTTGTGACATGTGTATGTGCCAAGGAAGCTTCCAAGACACCTTTATGTGGCCTTGAATGATCAAATTCGAATTTGAAGAGATAAACCTCATGGAGAAGATCAAGGACAAAAGGGGGTTATGTGTCTAGATGGTTGACAGATTTATGGAACTAAAGAGAGACTAGTGGATGATCATTATGAGTTTGTTACTCATCCCATTATATAAATAGGAGTAAAATCTCCTTCATTTGTAATCTTGAAGTTTTTGTAATCTTAGAATTTTGGAGTATGTAACTTTAGAAGCTTAGAGTTTTAATCTTAGAGTTGGTTTGTAATGGAGATTTTGGAATAAAAGATCATACTTCAATTTTGCTTCTACATTTGGGTATCCATTGAAGTGGTGTGCTTGTGGAGTTATGGAGGGCCCCCATGGCCTCACTTGCATGCTTATTTTCTTATTTTAGGTATAATTTATTTTATATTTTTGTTTGATTTCAGCTTTCAAGTTTTGTTAAATGTTCTAATATTGGAAGAATATTATTTGAAAGTGTTCTTGTAAGAGAACCGTAAGATCTCATACAATTATTAGATCTGGGTTTATTTCATTTCAGCTTTTAATTTTTTTATTAGATGTTCTAATGTTGGAAGAGATATTGTAGAATATGTTCTTGTAAGAGAATCATAGATCTCAAACAATTGTTAGATCTAAGTTTGATTAGTTATTGAAAGAGATCTTAATGAATATGTTCTTGTAAGGGGACTTTAAGATCTTGGACAAATTAGGAATCCTTCTAGATCTATATATTTTAGATAAGTACTTCTAAGTAGGATCCTTCCTCTCGTTGTTCCAGTTGGACATACTGGACACCATTTTTCTCATCAGGAATCTCTATCCTCCTTAGATTGTGGCACAATTTCACCTGTGGCATTAATCCATCTAACAGACAGCCACAATTTAAGCGATTTTAGACAATTTAGCATGCAGATTTTGGGGCACAACTAGATCGATAGATCAGGGAGAACAAATTCTTGGCAGATTGTTTGCAGAGAAAACTAAATGGCCACCATTGTTTCTCCATTAAAATCCGTTTTTTTTTCCACGTAGCTTGCGAAATAAAGCTCCATAGAACCCTGCATATTTCCCAATCGGTTATGAATTGGAGCAAATCATTTCTTAGTTTTATAATTGACTCTGTTCTGAGAAAATCCCACATTTTATTTTTTAGAATCCATTTTTATCCGGCCATAAATCGAGATTTAAAAATATGTGTCAAAATTGCTATGCGTTTATGGAAAACTTCTATGATGAAAAATGCTTTCATATTGATGCAACATCATTCACTTATTTCTCAATTGAATGTTTTGGGGTTTGCTACAAAATTATTTTCACTAATTGACTTTATATACTTCTATTCTTGGTTTACAGATCATTTTAGAGGGAGGATTTTTTTTTTAGACTTGGACAAAATGTGGGACAAGGTTTTTGGTGAGCAAACACCCGATTTTAATAACATCCAAGATGCACATATACAATTGCAGCAAAGGCTTCGTCAAATTGAATCGTAGCCAACTTTGATGGTGTCAGATGATGTCTGGAAAATTGAGCACCTTGACAAACTGTTGTTTTAAGGAAAAGGGTTCAAGACACTCATTACATCAAGAAACAACATTGTTATTAAATCTGATTACCGATATGACCTACCTTGATTAAGAGAACCAGATGCCCTATCCCTTTTCTGCGATTCATTGTTTGATCAACCATACACTCTAGAAACAGCAGATGACAACCTAGTCAAAGAGATAATAGTAGAGTGCAAAGAATTGCCACTCGCACATGTGTCACTACGAAGGACAAACATTCTCGAGGAAAAACAATTTCTGAATATCACAAAACAACGCTTTTGAAATGCATGGCTATCTTGCCTCAACCAAAAACCATTCATATGCGCTATTTCACAAGTAATGCGTTTTGTTTTGTGTAAATAAGCATTTGTATTTACAATAAGAGAATATGTTACAAAACTTTTGTTGTTGCAGATGCAAGGGCTGCTTAATAGCACGCCTGGCAAGAAGGATTTGCATTTGTCAAAAGGGAGAACCGGCACACCATGCAGGGTGGCCACATATAACAAAACTCCACACAAGCACACCACACAGGGCGGCTAGGAAAAAGACCAAAATTGGATCGGGCTCACCACACAAGGTGGCCAAGACAGTAAATCAAATTTTGAGACATCCCACCACGCAGGGCGGCCACGAGGAAACAGCATAATAACCAGAAAACTGAGTGCCAGGGGGCTATGATTCCAAGAGAGGAGAGCTGAGTAGATGGTGAAATGAATAGAGAACATAAAAACCTGGAGGGAGAGTAACCGAGGAAGCAAAAAAGGAACAATGGCTGCAATCATCAGCGGTGGGTCGGCCCCTGCTTCGGCTGGTGGCTGGGCCCCTGCTTTGGAGGGTCGTTCGGAGGAACACCAGAAGTCTCCCCAGAAAAACCCTCAGTGTTAGCCACATTTCTCATAAGCTTGATGAGCACCGTGAGCTTTTTACCAATAATGTCCGCTTGCTGGTTAAGCAAAGATAATTTGAACTCTATACTTTCGACAATGCACATTTGATCATGCTCCATGGCGTCCATTTGACGCTTGAGCTTCTGGACTCTTTCTTCTTGCTCCTCTTGCGTTGTCAGAACCTTCACCAACATGGTTTTCATTCTCCAAGCCTCAGCTTGAGTTCTGAAAAACTGAGTAGCCCGAGTGTAGGTAGTGCCTGGGTCTTGCAGCCAACTGACCTCCCTCTCCAACTGCTGGTCTGATAACTTAGCTTCCTCTTCCTTGACGTTGCTTTCTAATTCTCCCAACTTCCGCTTGTTACGCTGCGAGGTCTGAGTCTCATACATTTCCTGGGCATGAATAAGGTCCTTTATAGCTGCCTGGTTGCGACAACCTTCTCCTTTCATGGTGTGGGAGTCTGCCACGGTGATACCTGGCGCTGTGTTGGCAGAGGGCAAGCTCTTCACCTTGCAATATGATAAAACTATGCTTTCCCTATTTGCCATGGACGTAGTTAAATAGTCGGGCGCCTGAATATGGTTGGATGGGGGAATTAGGAGGGAGGGCCACTTGCCAGTCCTATCGTGATTATTATCGCGAGAAGGAAGAATGGTGGTATCAGAGAATAAGAGAGCTATTATTGCTACCGATTTTTCCCTCGTCCTTAGCCCGCCAGGTAAGCTTAGTCCTGCTATGGTTACAGCGCTGAGGATCCAAACAGATCACGGGGCAGTACAAATCCTTAATTCTGCATCTCCTGACGGATATGCCTTGTGCCGAGTGTCCTTCAGCCTCATCTGTATTTAAGGTGGTGTGCTTAGTCAGCATGGTGGTTAGCCGGAAACCGGAGAGCTGTTACCGTTTCGTCGTCGTTTTCTCTCTGGGCGATGTCCTTTTTGGCATGTTGAAGGCAGGTTCCCTTAAGGTCAGGACACATGATTTCGTCCCACCACTTGTCCTTCGGATCGTTTGGGTTCTTAATCCCAATGTTAGCCAGGTGGTCTGCCACCGCGTTTCCCTTTCTTCTGATCGCCTGAAAGGTGAGGCCTTTCATTTCGTGAAGCAAAATGGCGATATTTTCGGTTGCCTGAGCCAGGCGCCAATGTTTCATGACTCTGCTAACCGGCGTGCCGTGGTAAATTCGCCTTGCTGCAGTTATGGCTACTTCAGAGTCTCCCTCTATGACAACGTTGGCAATCTGGTTCTTGTGCAGAATTCTAAGGCCTTTTTCCATAGCAGCGAATTCCATTTCGTTATTGGTGGCTTCGCCCAACGCTTGACTATATATATAAAGGATTTCCCCTCTATTGTTTCTGATGACCCCCCCTATGTCTGCCGGACCTGGGTTGCCTCTGGAGGTCCCGTCGAAATTTAGTTTAAGGAAGCCTGCGAGGGGCCTGTGCCATCCTTGCTGATCATTTGGAGGTTTGAGATTGGTGCTAGCAGTTGGAGCGCTATTTGCATTTTCCAGTTTGAAGCTGGCCAAAATGTGCTGGTCCTTGGGTGAAGGATTAGAGTCAGACAACATCGTGCATTTGGCTGAGATTAATTCATGGATGTTAACGGATAAGGTAATCTGCGAGAACTCGAAATTCCTCTACTCATTTACCCTGTAATTGCTCGAGAAGTCTCCTGGCCACTGAGTAATTGTGTCCTGGATAGAATTTATGTTCCTGTTCGATTGTTGCATTATGTTTTCTAGCCACTACCATATACTCTTTGCCTAATTGCAAGAGTTAAACAGGTGGTTTATAGTTTCCTCCTCTTTTCTGCATATGGGACAAATTGAAGGGCCTGAGAAGCCTTTTTTTCGAAGGTTTTCCCATGTGAAGGTTTTTCCCCTCATAAGGAGCCAGAGGAAGGTCTTGATTTTGGGCCAAAAGAGCCTTTCCCAAACCTTAGTGCTCTAGGGGAGGATTTCCCCTTGCTCATTCTATTCCAATTGTATCCTGGCTTCCTTTAGGGTGTAGCTGCCATTCCCTTTCATTCCCCATCTGAGTTGATCACTGGCTGAAGAGGATCGAATTTTCCTTTTGTTGAGAGTGGATAGGAGGCTCTGAAATTGAGCACTCTCAGCTGTGAAGCTGAGGGAGTTTGGGGGATTCCAGGTTCTCCACTCTTGCTCGTTGGTTTCCTGGCTCGAGTACTGATTTACTTTGTAGTTGCCTGCTATTTGAACTTCTCTTTTGTAGTTTTCCAAATCTGGCATTGCGAGGCGAGGAAGCTGCTGCCAAGCATCCTCCCAAAAGAACGTTGTGTTTCCATTCTGAATTTCCCAAAAAATGTGATCTTGAATAATGTTGTGATTCCGTTTGGCAAGGTTCCATATTGGAGAGCCTTCCGAAACCTCCTGAAGCCTGATAAGATCCTTCTCGTTGCAGTTGGGTGAGCATTTCTCCTTCCAATGCTTTTCCCAGGGAAGGTGAGGTTCTTTGAGCCATCTCCACCATAATTTCGCACCATAGATATTGTTGGAGGTCAGGGGATCAATAAGGTTGAGGCCACCTAGAGATTTTGATTTACATAGCTTGTTCCAGGCAACCAAGGCCCATTTATTTTTTTTTGCGTTACCTCTCCATAAGAAAGTCCTCTGGATTGTTCTGACCCTGTGAAGAATGCCTTGGGGGGTAGGAAGGATGGAGAGTAGGTAATGGGGTATGGCTTGCAAGATGGCCTTGGTAAGGACAAGCCTGCCAGCAAAGTTTAGGGCTCTGTGAGTCCAGTGTCTGCATTTGTTTTCCAGCTTGGCTAGGGTGCTTTCCCAGTGGTGCTCTTGCCAGGGTTTAGATGTTAGAGGGGCGCCCAGGTATTTAGAGGGCAGAGTACTCCTTTTAAATCCCAGAATGCTTGTGAGATGCTTCTGAATTGCTAGGTACGTATTGAAGAAAAAAATCTTTGATTTAGCGTGATTGATTTCCATACCTAAAGCTTTGCTGAATAGAGCTAGGATGGATTTATAGGCAAGCACTTCTTTCACCGTGGGGGTGCCATGCAGCAGGGTATCATCCACGAACTGCTGATTAGTTGTGGCTAGACTAGAATGAAGAGGATGGAGACCTCTGATACTGCCTTCTTCTTTAGCTTTGTGGATGAGACGACTTAGGCCTTCCATGACGATCACAAAGAGGAAGGGGGAGAGAGGGTCTCCCTGCCTGATGCCCCTGGAAGGTGTGAAGGTTTCTGAAGGAGAACCGTTGATGAGAATGGAAAAGGAGGAGGACTTGATTAGAGAGAGAATCCACTTGTTCCATTTTTTATCAAATTCGAACGTTGTAAGAACAGCTTCGAGGTAGTTCCAATTTACCTTACCAAAAGCCTTGGAGAGATCGAGCTGCATGAGCATCCCAGCTTTTTTCCTGGTCTGAAGAGTGTGCACCATTTCTTGTGCTAGGAGGATATTGTCTAGGATTTTTTGACCCTCTACATAACCAAACTGTTCTTCTGAGATGAGATTAGGCAGGATGGGCTTGAGTCTGTTTGCGATGACCTTGGAGATGATCTTGTAGATCACATTGCAGAGTGCAATAGGTTTGAACTTCTTAGGGGTGTGGGCGTTCTCCTCCTTTGGGATTAAAGCCATGAAGGTGGAGTTGATGGATTTGATAATAGTGCCAGAGCATCTGGAATCCTCAACCACTTCCCAAATTTCTGATTTGATGGTCGGCTAGCAAGCTTTGAAGAAATTGATGGTGAAGCCGTCTGAGCCAGGGGCTTTATCATTAGGCATGCTTTTTACTGCATCCTCCACTTCCTCCATTGATATTTCTTTGAGGAGGGCAAGATTTTGGTCCTTTGTTACCACTTTGGGGATGGATTGTGTTAAAGTGTTGATAGCATTAGCTCTGTCTATAGGCGATTCCTGAGCAATGAGCTTGAAATGTTCTGTCAGGAGCGAGGAGATTTCCCTGTGGTTGTGAAGAGTGTCACCCGATTCATTTTTGAGGTTAAGAGTTTTGTTGGCGTTTCTGTAGTCGAGGGTGGACCTGTGGAAGAATTTTGAGTTTTGCTCGCCCTCTTTAAGCCATTTCACTCTGGATTTTTGTTTCCAGAGTGTTTCTTCTTGAAGGCTTCTGTGATGCCATTGTGTCATTAGTTCTTTTTCCATCTCCTTTGATTCCTCAGTAATGTGGCCAGAGGTCCAGCTTTTATGTATTATCTCTAGCTTGCCCTCTAGGATGGATTTTTCCTTGAAAATGTTGCCAAATTCTGTGATATTCCAGTGCTTGATTTTGCTTTTGATATGCTTAAGCTTGCTTTGGAGTTTAAACATTTTGGTGCCTTGAACATTCAGTGGTTCACGCCACCATTTCTCTAGCAGTTGAACAAAATTGGGGTGCTGTAACCAGAATTTCTCAAAACGGAATGGCTTATTTCTGGGGGTGCCCAGGAAGGCAGCCTCTAGAGAGATGGGCCAGTGGTCCGAGCCCCCACTAGGGAGGATATCAGAGTTGACAGTGATGCCCTCTAGAACGATGCTCTCTGAAATGAGGAACCTATCCAGGCGGGAGGCAATCAGGTTCTCTCCTCCCCTTCTGTTATTCCAAGTGAAGGAGTAAGAGGAGGGCTGCACATCCACTAGCTTTGCAGTTTCAATGAATTCAGCAAAGGCCCCTGCGTCCCTGTTGAGTTTTCTTAACCCTCCCTTCTTCTTTAGGAGGGTGGTGATCATGTTGAAGTCTCCACCCATGATGATCTTTGAGGCTTGATATCTAGATTGCAGTCTTTTGAGAGTGTTGAGGAAATGGAACTTTTCTTCTAATCTTTGAGGGCCATAAACATTAACACAGAGATAAGTTTCAGAGTTACCTGTGATTTGAATCTTCGTGGCTATGTAGGCATGAGTGGCTTCTGAGGTGAGTACGCTGATAGCTCTTGTGTCCCAAAAGGTGGTGATGCCTCCTTCCCAACCTGTGTTGGCTACTTCAATGAAGTCGAGAGGCTTACCTAATTGTTGACTGATGATTTTTATGAGAGAGGAGGAGCATTTTGTTTCTTGAATAAACATCATGTTCGGCTTTTCTGTTTTGAACTTCCTGATGAGAAGTCGTTGTTTTGCTTGGCTATTGAGCCCTCTTGCATTCCATGAAATTACTTTCGTTGGTAACTAGATTTAAAGATGATAGGACGGGAAGGCTTCTAGGGCCTTCATTTTACCTGAGTTCAGCATTAGGATCCCCAAGTCATGAAGAACCTCTCCATCTGTCCTCATTCCCCTTTTCTTTCTTGGTTTAAAGCCAGCTGGGTTGAGGGAGATGATATTGGAGTGGTTGCCTATTCCTGTTGCTATTCCCAGTTTCCTGTTTTGCCTAGCCAGTTCAGCCCTTTGTCTTGCAATGAAGAGTTCACTTATCTATTTTAGTTCTTCATCGAGAACATTTTCAATGCCTTTAGCCTTCCAGTTCTCCTCCAGAGCTAGTAAGTTGACTCCTGCCTTTTTTAGAGCTTCATTTAGTTCCTGTTCATCGTTGCCCCCATCACTGTAGAACATCTCCGTATCTTCGTCTTGGGTGCTTTCCTGTTCTTGTCTATTATCTCTGGGACTGTGTGGGCCTTCACCTTGATTCTTCCTGTTGTTTTCTTGCTGGTTATTTTGTCCCTCCGAGTTCCTCTCTTCTGCCCGGATCTCTTCTGTTTCTGTGTCCATTTCCAGAACCCTGAAGGGGTTGAGGAAAGCGCTTGGGACGGCCCCTGTTCTATTAGGCCTTCTTCGATTGGCTCTTTGCCTTATTTTCGGTTTTGTGAATGCCTCTTTATTCTGTGCCTCAGACTGGGGTCTGTCTACCTCTTACGTTCTATTAAGAGAGAAATCTCTTACTACATGCCCGTGTTTGTGACATTTCCTGCAGCGAAATGGGATTTTTTCATAGTCAATGGCTTGAAAATAGTCTTCGTCCTGAAACTCCAACCAAATACCTTCATGCAGGGCTCCAGATACATCCAGTTCCACACAGATTCTGGCGCAGGAAGTGTATCTGCGTTGGACAGCTGCTTCAGAAACTTTGACAAAGGTGCCTAGCTTATCTCCTATTTGCTTGAGCGTATTTAAACTCCAATAATCTATGGCGAGGGAGAAGAGACGGATCCAAACAGGAACCTGAGTGAAGGTTTCGTTTTCAGGGACAAAGTTGGGCTTCCAAGGTCTCATGTAGAGACCCGCTGAAGAAAAAAATATGGACCGCCTTCGAACACCCTATCTTTATCTTCTAGGTTTGTAAAGACCACTGTAAAAAGACCTTTAACTCCTAGGTGCAAGTTAATGTCACCTTTGGGTTTCCAATGTTGTTTGATCCACTGGCAAAGGGCTCGCTCCATGGGGCATAGCCCCATAAATTTTCATATGACCGCATGCTCCGACATGTGCTCCCTGTGAGCTTGGATCTCCGGGTCTATACAGATCACTCTGAGGGCTTCTTTCTTTTTAGGCTTGTAGGCTCCCTGAGGGGCGTTGCTGGTGCCTGAGGTGATGGGTGGTTCCCCTTCTTTTCCTTCTCGTGTCCTCCCTTGCTTCTCTTTCTCGTTTTCATCAGTGGTCTGGGTCTGCTTTGGGCCCTCATCTTGAGAATTCGCAGCAGCCCCGAGGGGGCTGTTTTCTGTTTCCTTATCCTTTTGCTTGGAACCCCCTCCATGTTCCGCTGTCATTTTCTGCACCTTGTCTTTTCTGTAGTTTCCTAGGTTTTTGTTATCTTCGTAACCTGAGATTTTTAACCCTTCATTTTTTGTCTGCTTGTGCATTACAATATTCTTGAACGATGGGGTCCCTGTGGACCCCCCGCCGAGCATTTGTCGGGCTAGTCCTCTTCCCCTGCAGCGGAGATCATCTAGTCTGGTGAACTGCGCTGCCAGAGCAGGCTCTGGAATGGCAGAGAAGGGCGTTAAACCCTAGAGCAGAGGCATCAACCGAAAATCACTAGAGCTAGGTCACCTTCTCGTTTCATAATCACAAGTAATGCGTTTTGTTTTGTGTATGTTTTCGCATTTGTTTTTCATTTATTTTGATTTGTATTTATTTTTGTTATGTATTGTATTTATTTTTAATTTTGTGATATATTTAGTTTTAATTTATTTTGATTTAGTTATATACATTTAGTTCTAATTTCTTATTATAGATGATGTTTGTGATATTGTTAGCATTATATTAATATAATTGTAATTTGTTATATTTTCAATTATAATTTGTTGTATGTATTTGTCATTTAATGTTTGCTATGTTATTTAATT